>CAEGAG010215712.1:0-27610 GCA_903067065.1 Brachyrhaphis terrabensis
GGCCGGCATCCTGCATGTTTTAGTTCTCTCCCTGTTAGTACCAACAACTTTTTCAGCATGTCAGTGTTCTTCATAGGTCTCCTAATGAGCAATCATTTGATCCAGGTGTGTTAAACCAGGGAGAGAACTAAAACATGCAGGATGCTGGCCCTCGAGGACCGAGTTTGGGGACCCCTGCCTTAGAACATTACTGACCAAATATCACAAAATCCAAGGAGAACAGGAGACAGAGCAGAGATAGAGTTATAGAAAATATTAAGGTTAGATTATAAAAGGATATATGAAACTTTATACATGTCGCAGATGTCCACTTTAGGAGTCTGGTAAAAAGAAAGTCATTAAATAAAATAAAAAAATTACCAGGTCCTTTGCAATTTGCAAAAATTCCTGTAGGGGAGATAAAACATGTGTGGAAGAAGTTATTATGTTCAGATTGGTCAAAACTGCAAAAAGGCATGTATGTCAGAAGTATAACTGGAACTTTCCCACAGTGAAACATGATAGTGGGTGCATCATGCTGTGGGGGTATTTTTCCTTTGCAGAGACAGGGAAGCTAATCAGAGTTTATGGGAAAACAAAGGGAACTGGATTCAAGCCTATCCTGGAAAATAACCTGTGAAATGTAAAAGACTTAAGACTGTGACAGATGGTCACCTTCCATCAGAGTCACAACCATAAACTTACTGCCGCAGCTACAACGGATTGGTTAGACCAAAGCATTCATGTAGGAAATGGCAAAGTCAAAGCTGAGACCTAAAACTAACTGAGAATCTGTGGCAACAATCCAACAGTCGCTCTGTGACCAATCTAAATGACTTTGAGAGAGGTTGATCTCCAAAGTATTGACTTACAGGGAGGCTTTATGGACATACACGCCCCACTTTTCATATTTGCATTTGTAATAAATTAATTGAAAGCCATCTCTGATTTTTCCTCACTTTAAAATGATGCATGCTTTGTTTTGGTCACATAAAAACAAATAAAAAATAAAAAAGTTAAAAGAGAATCAGAAACTTTCCAAGATAATATAAATTCCAGTCATTTGAAGACTGTTAATGAACAAATATTTATGTACCTGAACAAAAGTAAAATACTAGGAGAGATCCATATGCTTCCACATGGAGGATCTATACACTTCTTTAGAATAGCTGCATACAAAAGGGGGCACCAAACAGTAACTGTGGTGCTTTAAGCTCAGCCAGAAGGACTGAAATAAAACAAGTGCTCTCTCACAATCCATGGCTGCTAAAAATAAGCTTGCTCAGACGAGGGTGGCAGATTCTCGGCTGCATCCTCTGCTCTATGACTGTGGAGGCAACTGTTTGATAAGTGTAGAGCTATGAGAAAGAGATTTTAAATGTGTGCTTCTGTAAGCGTGATGTGTGGTACAGAGAGGTTTGGAGCCAGGTCACAATACAGCTCCAAATCCAGCATCTTGTACACACTCTGCAAAATCTTAGTCACAGACACAACTTTTGATGAAATCAAGACAAATGCACACACATTGTTTTGTTGTAATGCCGTGTGAGTATTTTTAATAGATATTAAAATACCTGAAACTGCAGAAAAGCAATTAAACGTGCATTTTAAATACTTCATAACAAGGATTTCCCAACACTTGTTTCCTAGCAACTGCAACCAGAATACATCGAATCTGCATGTTGCCAGGATTTTACATGTTTTAATTCAAATTTGGATAATTTTTTCATATTTTTGTGCTCTGTGAGAAGGTGTATGTATTCAATGACAATGAGCCAAACAATAAAAACCCAGACTAAAGGCTCGTTTCACCTGGCTGAGTAAAACCTTTTTCCCCTTGTGCTGGTGATTCACGTCATCATTGTCTCTTCACTGCCATAGCACTGTCTGCTGTGGTAGTAGTGGAATGAATATTTCAGGAGTCAACATGGCGTTCCATTTGTTACTTTGGCTGTGAACAGAGTTGGAGTCTCCCCACAGGTACTTAGGTGTTTACATCCTGCCAAAAGCCTCTGTTCGCTCTACACAAACAATTGGCAATTTGCTCACAAGCAATTACAACTGAAATTTAGGATCTGTACCAATTTACATCCGATATTTTCTGCTTAGATAGAAAATAAATCAAGTGGTTTTCTGAAGATAACACTCATAAAACGTGTTTATATCTAAAGAACAGATGTGGAATGGCAAATAAAGGTGGAAATGGCTGTCAAGAAGCCAAACCATCTATGCACTTATAACACATTTGTCTTCTCTGTGAATTTGCTTTTCCAAAACTGATTCTGCAGGCTATTAATAATCTGCAGAGTCTGTTTCTGGATGAAGATGCTACTTGGTCTAAATACCGAGATGTTGAACAGCCTCGTGTTTACAGGCTATATGAATTTGTTGGATGCAGTCCTCCATGTAATTCATAATGCACTCCCCTCCCATGCATTTTTGATGCTATGGAAAAATAGAGCAGGCTTAAAGCCTCCACTTTCCCTCACCACGGGAGCCTAACCTCCCATTGGTGTTTAGCCTCAGGGAGCTGATTGGACTAAATGTTGCAGAATGAAGCACTGTTTTCTTCATCTCTTTGTGTTCTTTCTTTGTCAGGGTCACGTAATCACAAAAGGGCTTAATTTTCTCGTCCTGCTGTTAGTTTGAAGGTCTGGCAAGATCAATGGGTTTCAGGACAATAAACATTAAGATAAACAGTGAAGGGTGAGGTCACTGTGGAACCCAAGTGACACATGAGTGGGCCAAAAAGTGAATAGATGGGTTTCAATTTTACTGCAATTAAAGGCAGAGTGGCTGAGTCACAGTGAGAAAAACAGATCAACAGACATAACAATTTACCAAAATATTAATTCACCCTGAAGTTTTCCACATTTTATCACATGATAGCAACAAACGTCAATGTATTTTTGTATGTAGTTCTCCCTTTCCTTTTTTTTTTTTTTTTGTTTTGTTTTTTTTGTTTCATTTTTGCACATTGGTAGGTGTTAGGTTAGAATGCATGGAAACCCAAATGTTTCCATGCAATCTAACCTTGGGTGGGAGTACAACTATGCACACGTTATAGTTGTTACTGTGTTTCCCCGGCAATGGACTGATGATCTTTACAGATTACAACCTACCCTTTGAGTGCTGGGATTGGCTACAACCCCTACCTGATAAACCCTGACAAGGATTGAGTGACTATAGAAAGTGGCAGGCAGGTGCCTGGTCAAATTTTGAACTATCATTCTAGAACAAAAGTAAGCATGAGCAAGTATTTACTGTAAATATACCTACAGTATAAATAATTAAGTTCTGAATTTTTAAAAATGGTTTTAATGGATGCCATGGAGAAACACTGTTGTGGTGACTTGCTGAATATGGAGTGCAGAAAAGAGTAGAAGGTTCTTAAAGAGACACAGGCCAATTTCAAGGTGTCACATATGGCAAAGTAAAATTTATTTTAAAATTGACTTTGTTTATGTTTTAGATGTATACATAAATTTTTATAACAACTGAAATGTTATGAAAAGGTAGCAGAGTAACCTATATATCATATTGATTGTGACATGAAATGGCAATCTGTGCCTGGAAAATATAAAATACCTCCTTGTGGTTGGAAAAAAAAGAATAAGAAAAAATGGACAAGATTCATATTCTGCTGACTAATAGTGTAAGGCTCATTCTGCATTAATATTCCATCAGGATATACTTTGTATTTTGGAAATAAATTATATTCAAAGTACTTGCAGGAAATGTACTACAAACCACGCCATCATCTCTCATTTAAACTGACAGGAAGGTCTGGGGGCAGCAGTCCCCTCAAGGACAAACATCCGCCTTTCCAAACTGCAGAGTTAGGCTGCTGTTAAAGGAGAATGTCACACACAGAGACAACTTGTTTACCAAGGTAGACTGCAGATCATTACAACCACAGAGATGCACAGAAGAACTCAATTAAATGAGGAATATTCATCCAGCTGTTCTTTTCTATTGCTTTTTCAAACTTTTACATTTTATTGTAAGCACATCATAGAAATATCATAGGCTTGTATCAAGGCTTGTAACAATTATACAAAAAAATATATTTATATACGCCAACTTTGCTTACAACAAATTGGAAGTATGTAAAGCTGTTGCTGGCACTGCTGTGTCATCTGTTAGGAAATTATTCATTCTGGCTCAGCGCTAAATATGCTTACCATCTGTTCTATTTTATTCCAGACCCCAACTCATTGTTCATGTTTAATGTATCTGTGCTAATAGCATCATCTTTGTACTGTACAATAGCAAGGTCTGTATCAGGAAATCGGCGGCAGCAGTGAAAAAGTGGATGCACTCAGAATAACCTTTTATCTGAATTGTTTGTGCAGCACCATCTAAAACCTACAAAATAATTGTCCTCCTAAAGTAGAAAGCATAAATTAAAGGCTAAACAAATCTGACTGCTTTTGCATTCAAATTGCAAATTATCAAACATAAATGTGATACATTAGGAACAAGAAAGTAATTGGTGCGTGCAGAAGCAACATTTAAAATCTATTAAAATCCCTTTCTTGAGAGGTCAGGTGTGACTCACTTTAATATGATTTCCACCCAGGAGAATAATTTGTGGACTTATGAAGAGAAATAAACATTGTGCCTTTAAGGCATGTTTCCTTATAGGTGTAGTCTACAAAACCTGTGTGCCAGATCTACAAGCCACACCTTCATTATTGGTGGTCTTTAAATTGTAGCTGTCCCTTAGTGTAAAAAGTGTATTTTTTAATAACAAGTAGCATCAGATATTATTACATTCCACCTTTGCTTTCATTCATGATACCTCACGCTCTGCAATTATTTCTTGCCTGTGTCAGAGAGACGTCAGGAGAACTTTTAATTTTTTTGCCTTTAAAATGAGAAAGTGAAACAAGAACCCCAGAGCTGGAGTGAAAAGGTTGCAAGTGAATATTTTAAATAATTATGTATTTTCAGCCATGTGATTTTAATGCGTAATCCACTATCTGAAGCAAAATGTACGTGATCTCAATTTGAAATTTTTTTCTGAATTTGAAATTTCCAGCAGATGTGAAAATATTTTAGTAGAGTGTTCTAAACACATGTCCTAGAACAAGCCAGTGGTATCTTAGTGTGAGTAAGGAATTATCTAGTACTTAACTGGCTCAGATTTTATTTGAAAGACCAGGATCACATTGCACCATTTGGCAATGATACAGGCTCACTCCATAAATTAAAATGTTATGGAGAAGGTAATTTATTTCGCAACTCAATTCACAAATATTCACTTTATAAAAGTTTAACACATTATAGATCCATCAAACTCACACTGAGGTTGACAAGCCTTCATTTCTTTTAAATATGATTTGTTAATAAAAACACAACAAATATTAATGTTGATGTTATGGCCGATAACTAGTATTTACTGATATTACTTCTATTATATATACTTCACCCCCTTTTCCGAATCTTTGAAAAAAAAAACATTTGCACTTCTTAGCGACTTCACTATTACTTCTCCGCTCCAGTTAAGCCCACCCCCTAAATCCTGTGTTACATCACTATCACTGTCACATGATCTAACAAAAACCACATGAACAACCTCCACATCCCTTTCAGAAGCAAATGACCACAAAATGGAAATAAATATCGGTTGTTAATATTGGCCCAGTTCCATATATTGGATCGATACAAATATGTTAAAAATGATATGTCCCTATATGTATATACACATAAATAACCTCAGTCCTGAGGACATTTCAAGGCTCGGCCAATAGAGTAACAATAATCTGCACATTTTCAGATATTTGAATGTGGCTCTTAAAATCTTCTCGGAGCTCAATTCCTCAGCTGGATGAATTTTAAATCCACCCTGCTCTGCACCAGCGCTGTCTTTCAATTTGTCGTCTTATCATCACCGCTCTAATCAAAACATATTTGAGCATGGGTATCCTCATTTGAGATCTGCTGTTGCTGCAGAGAAATGCTGGTTCTGGAGACCAGTCCAAAGGGGCTGCATCAAATAGCTTTAGGCTTTGAGGAAGATGAGAGAGTGGCATCGTCTTCTTAATCTCTTGCTCCCAGAAAGGGCCTCCACAACTACCTTTAATCACCTCGCAGTGAATTCTCGCTGCAGTCTCATGTTTCCTCATTCCATTTTATCCTTTCCCAAAGAGAAGCACAGGGGACAGCTGAGGTGGCTCATTAACACCAGACATGTCCAGGTCTGGGTAATGTGTTGCCTTATGGCTTAATTAAAACATAGTACAGCTGCAAGTAATATGGGGTTCATTATTCTGCATATCTAATTGGTATTTTTGATAAAGCTGTAGTAAGAAATAATACATATGTGTGAGGAATGTTCTGAACTTGCCTATGAGATTAACAATACATGTGTACAGAAAATTGGCATTTAAAATGTGTTTTAAGAGTCGTGGCAAAACAATTGCTTTTGTTTAACTGTTTTTGGAGGATATCTGTATAGATTCGGTGGTGCATCTGCAACGAGCAATCACAGGAGAGCTGCAAGAGAGTGTGTGTCTGCTGTAAAGTCAGCCAGATGGGAGACAACATCTTCTTCACCACAGGGAAAAGCAGTGGACAGAAACAGGTGAAGGAAAAGAAAGACAGATTTTCTCTCTCCTTCTCTATCCTTTTTTTTTTTTAGGAAGGAGCTGCTGTGTGTGACTCAGGAATGTCGGCAGTGAGGTGAACATGGAGCGAGTTTAGCTCATGATTAGGAGAGGAAGCTCAATAAAACACATAAATCAAACAATACAAAGAGAGGAGGTGGACTAGCAGCAACCTGAACATGATGTAATCCATGTTGCAGACGTCAGAGGCTTTTGGTGAAGCTATATCCTCTAATATTGGAGACAATTACAGCTGGTCTATGAAAGCTGAAAATATCAAATCAGGAGTTTGGAAATATGTTTTATGAAACTGTCCAGAAATAAAATACACAAGTGGTGGATCTCCTTAAATCAGAATATGAATATCATAAGAAGTTAATAAGCTTAATTTCAGTAAGTAAATAGATAAAGTGATTTTTTAAAATTTTTTTCCATTATTATAACTATGGTTTATAGTAAAAAAAAAAAATTTAATGTAGTTTCTCTGAATATTGTAACATGAAATGAGAGCAATACAAATACTTCTAACACGCAATGCCACTTTCATGTTAGGGCCCAGAATAATAAGTCTCTTGCCAGGGGCTATAAGATATAAATGACTGGTGTGTTTTTTAGAGGTCGGAAGTCCTCTTTTTTAGATGAAAAAAGTTGTACAGCAGGAAATTATGGTCCCATATTCTCGATGAAGAGAGGAGAGGAACAGAATCCCCATTTCAGGTGGTCCAATGTGAAGTTCAGACTGCATCCACTGCTGTCGATACGATGTGTTTGATCAAAGTAAACAGCTGTCCACCAGCTATGTTTTCCTCTGCTGGCAAACGTCATGAAGATGCCGATACCTTTTTTTTTTCTGGCAAAACTAGCTCTGCCCAAAGTGCCAATATGTGCTTAAAAGACAATGAAATGGAAAGAGATTGAAATGTATCCTTGTGCCTCACAATTTTATATGACATACATTTTTAGACTGAAATAAATGTACTTTTCAATGATACTCAAATTTATTGGTGTGCATCTGTATATAGAATAATATTATGGAGCTGCAAAGCCATCAGAACATGTGTATTGCTACTTATTTGCTTTGCTAATCGTAAAGCTTTGAAGCGATCATGACAACCCACATGCCGGTTTCCCATGTTGTGATTTAGTAAGTGCTCAGTCTCAGTTTCACAAGGCAGCAAAAACCTTGATTTTCTGTCGTAGAGAATATATACCATCTGCCACAACCACATGATGAGGAACCCTTTTATGGGCCATAAATTTCACAGCTGGACTCAGGCAACAACAATACATGTAATGCCAGGATTCAGCACATACAAACAGATTACCTTTCTCAATTGCCACTGCCCTTTCAGCTCAGTTTGTAGCTGTCTAATGTACTCCTATTTTACACACAGAGCTACTGTGGAGCTCTGCTCTATTATATACAGCTATCAGTGAAACTGTGCAGCACTTCTGCAGCAAAATGCACACATTTAGGGGGAACGGTGTAATTACATCATGAAGTTTTTATGAGAGCTTGATCATGACAGCAAGGTCCTTCAGTTTAATTAGCCTCACTTATTAAAACTGTCTATCAGCCATGTGGTGGCTTTAATAAAATTGCTGAGGTCAAAGCAATTCTTCAGCTAAACCTTGCTATCATTCTTGGGCCATTCATTCAAACCAATGAGCTTTAATCAGCGCTTTCCCCCTCACTGTATGAGATTCTTGCATCATGTTAATTCTCCTGTCAAAGAAAGGCATGAATGGAAAAGCACTGCTGTAAACTGCATTGATCCATGTCTCTACACTGTTTTCCTGCCATATACCCAGCGAACACAAGCAAGAAAAGCAAGGGTTTTGACTGCACAATAAATCTTTTAACAAAGCTTACATGGAAATAGGAAAGCAGATTATTAAAGGCGCCCATGAGATGGGGAAGTACTGTACAGTACATTCAAGAGGCGTTGCTAGGTAACGCTACTGCTGGGTGAGTCAATGAGCGATCCGGAGGCTCTGAGAGGAGCTACAACACAGACAGCCCAGCAGCTACACAATACTCTCAGTCCACATGGCGACTGCAATTAGGTAAATTAACATCATCCCTACCGCCAACCCTGAGAAAAACATAGTATTTTTTCCCCTGTCACATTGTTGTATCAATGGATTGGTGATTGAGAACAGAATTAACTGATACATCAGAATAAAAACAGGATATATTGAGACTAGAGGTGAGCTAAAGACCTCTGAAATCTAAAGGTTGAAAGTGATGAAACAGGCAAAAAAAAAAGTGGTAACATTTATCAAACAATGTGAGTAAATGAGATGCAACAACTGACAGTTAACAACTAAATTCAATAACTTGGCCACTGTCCGCACATGCAATAGAGCACAATACATAGATGTCACATGCTACTGGAGGAGTTGCAATAAATACTGGAGAAAATGCAGCATTAGTTTGAAAGAAAGCAGTACAAGTGGCTAGTAGTTGCTGGGAGACTGGATATGTAGTCTAGACCTTAAATTAGTTTTTGTTTTGTTTTGTTTTACTGGCCTGAAACTATAATGTGACGTATCAAACATTGTGTTCTGTTGGGTTTGTTTACAAATCCAAGAAACCAAAAATACCTTAAGATGTAGGTTTCTGGGCTAGAATTTTTATCTGCTTCAACAGTATCTATAAGACTGGATTGAGTTGAATAGTTCTGATAATTTATTTCTGCATGTCTATTGTAAAACTGAATCAGCATAAATAGGACAAAATGCAAGGCCATCCAAAAACAGTTAAGATTTTTCTTAACATCTATCCAGCACCATTAACCTCTCCAGAATTTATTGCAACTTATTCACACATATGCAAAATGTAGTATTTATGTTTCTGTCGAGTTGATTTCCAGCACAACTTTTTTTAGTTTCATTCCTGCGATGTAGCAGTATTATTTTGCCTATGTTTAATAGTGTACTTAATATGTCATTAACAGTGTGCTGTACTTTACTGTTAAAAATTCTGTAATGTTGACTTTGCGATGTCATTGCTCATTTATCAGAGTGCAAGCATATTTTAGCATTGGTTTAATTTTAGAAACAATATCATAAAATTTAATGCAGTCCGTTCACTGTGATTTTCAGGAAGTTATGTTTAGGACAATGCTTATTTCAGTTCTCTGCTCTGTCTTTCATGCAATAAAACAAGCCACTTACTTTTAACAGGTGCAATTCAGTCTGTAATTGATAAGTGTGTTAGAAGAGAAAACGTCATAACACACATATACACTAATATGTGCTATTGAACTCAAAACCAACCCAGTGAAGATTATAAGTCACTCATAATAACACACTGCTCTGCTGTCAGATGAGCTCTGTTGGGTAAAATATTTTCCATTCTGATACAGAGTGCAAGCCACCTTTCCCTATAGGGACTGTGAAAAAGTCTTTCTTCTCTGTTTTGCATATTAGAACATGCTGTTCTTTCTTTACATCTGGAGCGGATTGAAAAACAAGTTAGAATTTGTGGCCTCAGGAGAATAGTAAATCTCATTTTTTTTACATAAGCTGGACAACAGCTGTTATCTAAATCTTGTGTGTATGGTTTTATGTCAATTAATTGTTGATCAAGTCAAGATTTTTGCTTTATTTGTTTTACAAATGTAAAATGAAGCAGTTCTGATCATGTCATTTACCTGCACCAACATTTCTCACCTAATTGGATTACAATTAGGTGAGACAAATCTGTGTTTTCAAAGCATATCCTTGTTTGAATATTAGATGTGACACAAGCACAATATCATTTATACAGATCTTTACACAAAAGGAAACTTAGTGCATATAAAATTAGAAAAGGAAGCAGTGGTAATCCTTCAGCTCACTCAGAGCTTGTGATGCTGAAGTAGCTGCAGGATGTAAGCCTGCTCTCACCATGCGTCTTCATTTACAATGACAGCGTCGGGCCGATTTGACATTAACCTCAGGTACATGAGGCACACAAAACAGCCACTACAGTGTGTCAGCCGAAAAAAGCTATTCAAGATTTGTCACATTGTTTATATGACTACAAATTTTACACCTGCCTGCATTATCCATTTCATTTATCTGCTCCAAATACATAAACACAAATGTGAAACTATCTTTTATAACTTTCAGATCCAGTTCTGTTGCGTAATCTCTGTATTATGTTTCAGTCTTTCTCTGTTGACCGCATTTGGTTTTTTTGCAGTCATTATATAAGGATCTCTTAAAGTTGATGACAAAAAATCTGCAATGATGTTATACAACAAATACTTATAACCAAGCACAACTTAAATAAACATAGTAGCCATTTTCAATTTAATCTTGTCAGGTGAGTTGAATGTAATGAATACCAGCATGGAACATTTGGATTTAGCTTAAGATTCATAATGCCACATTTCAAGGACAACAGCGCCATCTAACATTCATATAGGAAATGTACAGCATAATTTCATTCCAAAGCACAGGGCTGTATTTGTTTTCAGGTCTTACTTTGAATCGATATTATATATTTTATTTATTTTTTTTTTGCAGCTTCTCACAGCTTCCTTTCTGCTTGAGGCATTCCAGTCACAGATGCTCAGTTGGTCACCTTAGCATGATGTTCCTCAAAGTCAGATGCTCAAATCCTCCTCCTCCCCAGCCACTTTCTTGGTCTACTGAATGCACTGTGTGTTGCTTTAAAACCACATGGATGAATTTTCTTCGCAATTCATCCATACGGGTGAAGCACGTGGATGACTGACAGTTTTTTTTCTCTCCAGGGATAAAGTTAGTAAAAGTCCCTTATGTTTTAGTGACACATTTATTCTTTAACTTAGAATGAGTGTGGTGGCAAGAAGATTTTCACCCTCTTAAAGTGGATCAAATAACTTGGTTATTTGAGGTCTATTGTAATAATTTTTTTATGGAAGTCAAATACCACAAATACATGCAACATCTTGTACAACATCTTCTATAGTGCACTGTGAATTTGAAGAGGACTCAGAATCAAAATCACTATGGTATATTTTGACATGATACTGCTACCACCAAGCTTTATTGTGGCTATGGTGGTCTTTTGGTGATGAAATGAGATGAGTTTTTTGCACCAAATCTTTTAGAAGAACGCCCAAAACCTTTTACTTTGGCTACTCTAAATTTAAAACATATTATCCAACATGCTTTTTGGGAGAATTGAAATGGATGCATTTTTTTCCAAGGTTTAATGTATTTCTTTTGGTACCAGTTAGCCAAGAGCTGAAGAAAACAGGAGATTGTCTCACTCGAGCTGCACATTGCAAGGTAACTACTTGGTGAGAATTTCTGCAGCCTCTCTAATGCTAATGTAGGAATCTTGGCACTCTGCTTGGCCAGTTTTCTTTTATTTCTGGATAATGTTACTGTTTAACAGTATTTTCTGCTCCCAATATGTCAGGTCTATCTTGAAAAAGAGAATCTTAACTAAATGAGACATACCTGGTTGAATAAAGATTACATACAATGCAATTTTTGATTGTCTTCAGGCAGTTTCTTTCAGGCCAACACAGCAAAATGATGTAAAAGGAACTAGACCTGGGCTCTGATTGGTCATAATAAAAATATTATGAGAATAATTTTATTCTCATAAAATTAGAATAAAAAATAGCAAATATGTTATAGTTTGGTGAATTACAAACCATGATATCTCTATATAAAATCTACAAAATCATGCTGCTACGCTCCTGTAAATTTCCAAAACAAACTTTCCATCCTGCCAGTGAATTCTCCATAAACCATATACTTGACTTTATTTGCCTGCTTAACTGTAAATTGTTCACATTGTTGGTCAATGCAAAATCTTGCTCTAAATTGGTCATTTAAACTGAATGAGAATAATGTGAGAAAGTATTTTTTCAACTTAAAGATTTCTTCTTGTCTGACACACTTAAATGTGTTGCCACAAACAAATTTCAATAATCAGACAAATATAACCTGAGTAAATACAAAAAACTGTTGTCAAACCAAGTTTCAATCAACCTGTATTCCAGTGCCACCACGTGGTCACAGTCTGAATAACAATTTAGTTTGTGATCTTGCCAAGACTGAAGGCAGAATTTCCATCCATTTTCTTTACACCCTGATCCTTTTGGGGTCAGGAGGGGTGCTGGTGCCTGTCTCCAGCTGTCAACGGGCAGGAGCAGGGTACACCCTGGACAGGTCGCCAGTCCATCGCAGGGCAGAATTTCCAAATTATAGAGAAACATTTTTTTTGTCCTGGTGGGTATTTTTGATTTTAATTTACAAATAATATAACCACTGGTTTTTATTACTGGTGGGTGATACCAATAACTGGTTTATATGCGCAAAAGACACATATAATGGAATTATTATTTGCAGAAACATATACAGTACGAAACAACAGCACTTTGGTGCTATCTTAGCATAAAAGTAGCCAAAAGTGTTTTTTATTTTATTTTTGTGCTTTAGGTTTTGATCTTACAAACATTTTAAATCTTAATGTGTTTTCTTTTTGTGCGGTTTTCAATGAAACAGTCATGGTAAACTAGAAACTATCCCCTGTTCCAGATCAAGTGATTTGATGTAGAATAATCTCATCTACAACAGGTTCCTACATCTTTTTAAATCCGGTCTCAAGTAAACAAAATTACATAATTTGTCCCACACTATTCATTTTTGATAAAATAAGATTAGCTCAAAATGGAAAAAATCTGAACAACAACCCAAACCCTTATACATTCAAAATACATACAACTCTAGAATTTAGAAGTTATAATATATGGTTGCTTGAACTTTGGGGATTTCTGGAGTTTCTGTTTATTTTGTTTATTAGATCTTGTCATTTTATTTTATTCCTATGCAATTGTTAATTTATTAATCTGTCTTTCCCCTTTGTGCTCCATCCTGTGTTCACTTAGTTTAGTATTTATTATTTTTCCAGTTACTTTTGTTTCCTGTGTCTTTCTCCTATGTTCATCTTTCATCATCAGCGTTGTTTATTTATTAAGCTCTTAAAAAAACAAAGTGCTGCACAGGTACATCAAAACTAAAAGTATAACAGAATAATTGAAATAATAATAAAACAATGTGCAAAATACAACGTTAAGAGAATAAGCAATGAAGTCAGAAAACAAAGGTTGGCCTGTTTAAAACAATGAGTTTTAAACAGGCCAAGTCTTAAAATCATATAGGGATTCAGCAGACTTCACATACAATGGGGATTGTTCCAGAGCCTAACTGCAATTGAAAAAAGTCACAACCCGAATCCTGAGAACAACTAAAAGCTTTTAATATCGTCTAAATCTACTCTGGATATGCGACTATAAAAGCTCAGTAAGGTGAGGAAATGCCAGACAATTTAGACATTTTAAAAAAAATCTTAAAATTCTAAAAGACACAGGAAGAAAAACCTAAATTAGGATGATGTATTCATATTGTCTGATTCCAGTTAGCAGACAGGCAGATGGACCAACTGCAGACAACAAACCAAAAACTGGTCTTTCACCTAGATGAACTGGTTATTTGATTTTTGATAAACCTGTTGTTATCAATTTTACATTTAAAGAACAGCTTCTTAATCGGGTTATTGAGACTTTTTTTGTCCCTGGTTCTGATGCTGCTACCCCAATAGAAAAGAAGAGATGATGCATGCATCGTGCTTCAAGAATGCAGCACAATGCTGCATTCTTGAAGATATGCAGCATCGTGTTGCAAACCTTGAAATAGCTAAGCTTCCTCAATAAGCTCTAGCCTAGTTTGCTGTCTAAATGACCACCAAGATATTTATATTCCTCAACCATCTCTGACTGCTAAGTGTCATATTGGATTTCAATGATCATAGCAAAATTACAAACAAACAAACAAAAACCTTATTGCCAATGTGTCATAAATGGAGCATCCCATCATTAACCTGTTTATATAAGGCTTTAAAAGTGGTTTGAGATACTGCCTTGAAAAAAAAGGCCTGAAGGTTATAAGACCTCCCACAACGTTGTTCTGACTGCTGAGTAAGTAGTTTGTGACGTAACATCGGTATGCACGTGCGCAGAGGTAATGCGGGACAGATTGTTGGGCAGCACAAGTTGCTAACGTGCTGCGGTCATAAAGATTTCGAGGAAAATAATAATAAATTATGGTCCAACTTTGTCAGTGTGGAACATGCAATCCCGACACAAATTACCCAAAGCGTGCAGAGGCCGGAATACAACTTTTTACATTTCCAAACCCAAACGGAGTCTGGAATAACGCAAGAAATGGATCAAGGCCTGCAGCCGACCTCATGTCCTGTTGAATGAAATTGAGATCAACGGCAACTACAGCATGTACAAAGGTAACCGGTTGTAAACATCCCATTTTTTGTCATGATGACGCTGTATGATAGTCACATCAAAGATCAATAAGATAAGGTAGTCATGCTTTACGTTATGTGTAAATTCAGGTAGCTCTGCTAACATTTGCTGCAGTGATATTTAAGCACTTTTTATGCTAATGTTTATTTTAAGTCTTTTTATGAACGCATAGTTTTACAAGCTTTTATTGTTTAAAGTATTACTCACCTGCTTTTGCACGTGCAAAATACACACGCATCCAATGAGATTTTGTGCCCCAATTTTTTCCTGTGGGGGAAAAAGACTTGGACTTTAATGCTGATTTCTCCATTGTTTTCCACAAATAACCTTACAGACCTAATGTATGACTTGGATAGTTTTCTTGCGTGTTGTCTTTGCCTCAGTGTTGGCTTATAAGCCAAAAAGGACAAAAATGTCTTGGGTAATGCATTGAGTTTGACTTCTTCTGCCATTATTACTCTCTTGGTTTGTCAGAGGTTTGATCTATTTTTGCATGGGGGCGGAGCTGGTGTCATGTCAGATGCATTCATAGTGGAATAAATCACAAAAGAGGTGACACATATTTGCAAGTTGGGTAGATATAAAAAACTTAAAAGGAATGCAATCACTGGTTGTTTATGTGCAACATGCTTATTACTTCTGGCTTACATCTGTTTTGACAATGAAATATGTAGGCTACTTTAGAATTAGCACCACTTTATCTTGATTTTTATTGCGTTGAACAACAAGCGTCACCAAATTTTCTGGCAAAGGCAGTTTGAATGCATGACGCTTTAATAATAAGTTAACTCAGATAGCAGAACCAGAGAAAACATCAACAGTGTTTTACCTAAGATAACTGGACTGCTGTAAAGTCGGCCAACGGCCTCTTTTCTGATAAAGTAATTTTTGTATTTTATTGGCAAGTCAGGGTCAAGAGTGTGGAGGAAAGAGAGCCAAATAAATAATATGTTGCTTATTCAGTGATGATTTCCTCTGCTGACAAGCTTTATTGAAATGATTTTGATGCAGCAATATCCATTATGCATTATTCCAAAAAACATCAGTACTTGCTGTAATAAGTATTGTCTAGAGGAAGACTGGAAAGAAAATATCTAGGAAAGCAGACGGGCTGAAGGGTACTATTAAAGCAACCTTGTCTTCCCCACTGCATTGATATAATAATTCATGAAAAAAAGTAGATCTAACCCAGTACTGAATGCAGATACTATACAGGAGTTGGTCAGCCCTTCTAGTTTTTCCAAACCATACTCCCATAAAGCCCAAGAAGTTTATTTGGCATTTCAACTCATGCTAGAAACATGAGTTGAAACATGATGCAGAATGAAATTAGTCTGGTTGCACTACAAGCCTAATATGAAATCATTAAAAGTATAAAATTAAAATAAATAAGCAAATAACAAATACAAGTATCCAGCAATAACTGCAATGGGCATTTGAAATATTTCGCTCTGTAATGAATCATTAGCATAGGGGCTTTTCCAATTCAATTCAAAAATACTTTATTAATCTCAAAGGGAAATTAAATAACTTTTTACTTTCTGAGCTAGTGAGTTAACTTTTTGCTGAAAAATTATTTTACTTAAGATGCACTTGTGTATAACAGATGAGCCTATCCAAAACAAAGGACAAGTCAAATACAACAGCTGAAAAGAATAACTGAGCTTAACAAGTATAGGCATATATTGTCGATATTGCTTTGTCTGTCAGCATAATTTGACCAGACCAATTCTGCTAATTAGAAGTATGGATACTAATTTGACTGCAGATACAGAAGGAAAGTAAACTCTTTAACTAGAGACAAAAAATCCAGACTTTGTCCACTAGATGTCAGGAAGCTCTCACATTTCTGCAACGATCCTACTAACATCATGACCCTCAATAAAACTATACAGTAGAATACAAACAGGATAAATGTGAAGAAATCCGAAACTATTTCAGTATTAAAATCCTCCTGTGATGAAAGTTACTTTGAAATATTTAAACTTACTCCTTTCACTAGCCATTATTTAAGACTTTGTTACAAAATAGTTTTATAACTTTTGTTAAAAATATGGACATTTATACTAGTCATGTTAATTATTTTTGCATTTAAAATGGATTTTGTACATGTCTTTCAGATTACCATGGCACCCACCATAAGAGGGAGACATCCCATCAAGGTAAAACAAGTGGAGGCATCCTCATAAATAAAATCCTTAGTACTTCTGTTTCATTTAGTTGAACAATCGCAAAAATCTCTTCATGTTTTTATAATTCTTTTGTAAAAGTTGCAGTTAATTTTTGTCTCCCGCAGTATTTAGTATTCTCATTTTCTCATCTCTCGGCATTAAATGCACACTACAGAGTTGTGTGTGAATGCAGTCAGAAGATGGCAATGGTGTCAGGTTATTGCGTGGCTGTCAGCGTTGGTGGGCTTGGACAGGCATCGGCTCCACACCAAGCAGGGTTCCTTTCTGCCTGCTGGAGATCTTGTACTTGCTTCTTTAGTCAGCCCTAAGCCGCTGTCCCCACGCAGGGCTGCCTTCACCAGCGTTCACCTAAATCTGTCACACAGATTTGACACTGTGTCACTTGGAGTGCACTCTGAAATGACATGTATATAATGTGGAATATTGTGCACATTTACAGCCCGGACTTCCCTTAGAGCATGACCGGTTTTCTTGTGTGCATGTGGGTGTGTGAAAAAAAAAGAAAGAAAAAACAACATAATAAATGAATGTCTGCGCTTGATGTATATATATATATAAAAGAAATAAATAACATATTATTACTTTATAACCATAAATTATGCTTTCATATTCAGACAAAATAATTTAATCGGTCCTACAATCAAATACATTTTTTGGGCACATTAGAAATCTAAAAGTATAGAAAATCTGTTTTCAAAAACATTAAATGAAAAACGAAACAAATGTGGGCTTATTGTTCTGAAGCAGATATAGTGGGCAGTTAAGTGACTTTTAACGATAGCGTTGTCCTTACATCTCAGTACCCTGTCAAAAATGTTACTGTCAAACATTTGCCGTGTTTAGGCCACAAACAACACAAATCAGCTCAGATTAGGCTCACAGCTATTTAGGCATGAGAAATTACACTAAATGCTCTTTTGTGTCCTTCCTCCTGTGTGAAAGCAATTTATGCCGTGATGCTTATTTTAGACCAAAATGCATTCAGGCTCCTATTTTTCAGAATAACACTGCTGAAAGGAATAAGAATATAAAGAATTGAAATGTACCAAATTTTTTAGATTTTGTGCATCTCAGTGTAAGCACAGTGCTTAACATGTATGTAGTGTATTTTCTTTTAATTCCATTTGTTAATTTTCACAGTTTTAATATAATCATTTGTGCACTTTTTTTTTTTACTTTTTATGCCCTAGCTTCATTTCATTTTGTATATTTACATTATTTAACCCAATAATTGCTTAGTATTTACAGCAGCAGTTGGCAAATATCCCATTATTAGGAGTAAAGTGAACAGTGCACAGTTGAATTGGAATCTGTCTATTTAACTGCATTGATTTGATTTTGATCATGCTTCTTTTTATTCTTAGATATGAACTGGACTTGTTTTTCTTTTAAATTGCGTTGGAGTGGCATTCATTGTGAATTGGTGCTATATAAATAATCTGAAGTGAACTCAATTATTCTTGTTCTAGCTTTTACAACCAACTCAAGAGGAAGCATCTTCCTGCACAGAAAGTTCTCAATTTGGAACAAAGAGAAGGCAGTGGGACTGAGTGCCCATTTCTTTCTCTCACATGGCTTTCACTCTGTCGCTTTCTTCTGCAGTATTTACTGAACAAAATTGTCACAACTAGGCCTTGTTGGCCAGTAAGAAGGATTTCTCACTCCCCAGTCACTGTGGCTTTGCCAGATGTAGTGCACAAAAAGGCTTGAAACTGGGTTGTGGTTTTTCGGGTTCTCGTGGCATAAAGTTTTAGAGCAATTTAAATTATTTTCAAAGCAGATGTGTGCTCTATCATGCAGATTGATTGAAAAGGAATTTGAGAGGGTAGTGAAATACAAAAGTTCTAATCTGGCATCTTCAATTTTTACTAAATTCTAATAACATTAGCTGCTATTTTTGAGGCAAATCTATATTTGATTAGAATTTAACAAGATGTTGGCTCAGTCAATCATTACTCATACATAAAATGTTAGTAAATTAAGGATTATTATAACATTTCTGGCTTTGAGTGTTGGAGCAAGAATTTAAGTTTGTAAATTCTAGTTAAGCTAATTAACTAGTTGCTAAATTAGTTAACTAGCTTAACTATTTTAGCAACAGCGCTAATGCTAAAGTCAAACTTGCTAGCAAGCTGGGCTTATTAACCATTTGGAAGCTGACCCCAATGAAGTGCAAATTTGAACTTGTTAGAACAAATTCTAAAGTCTAGCATTATTTCAGTAACATTCTGTGCTTTGAATTGTTTAGCAACAATGCTCATGCTAAAGTACAACTTGCAAGCAGCTGAATTGCCTTTGGAGTGGCATTGTCAACATTGTGAAATATTAGCTGAAATTGTAAGGGAGAAAGTTTACACAGCACTTTGTTTGAATGGATTTAAAAAGTTGAGAATACCATTTTATTCTTTTACTTAGTTTACTGACATCCCTAATGCTATATTTCAACTTTCTAGCCTTTCACAAGCATTGAAAGTTGATGTCAGTGAATACCACAGATTACTGGTTAAGTAAATGGTTTAAATGCACATTTTAGAATCAATTTTTATCCAAGTCTATTTCAGTAATATTTTTGCCAGAACCAGCTTAGCAGCAGCACTAATGCTCAAATCTAACTTGATATCAAGAAGCAGTCACTAATAAATTATTATATATTGTTTCTTTACAAGATGGAAGAGAAAAACATTGAGCAAAAATAATGTTTGGTTAGAAATATTGATTAAAATCTTTCAATATAAACTGGAGATATATATTGTGACACCAACTTTATTGGCCTACTCTAAAACTTCGTTCTATCTGTGCAAATGTATCAATTTGTTTTCTATATTTTTTAATCAGTGACTTGTTGTATTTCCACCAACAGGTCTAGAAGTATTATTAAGCAGATAATCTTCAGCAAAACATAAGTTTACATTTGAAATCTAGTAATTTTGATAAGCCATTTTCACAAGTTATTCATCTGCATTTTCTCTTTGAATGTCAGGTTTTTTTTTAGTTATTGATTTATTTATCATTTGTGAAAAAAATTTAAGTAGATACAATCTTTACATCTGTCAAACAGGAAATCAAAAGGAAAAGTTATCTACACAGACATTAAATCACAAGACGTTGTAGACTGCTCATTTTTTAAATACTAGGCTTTACTTTTAGTCAGGTGAGACTGAAAAAACTTTTGCCTATACATTATAATGCAGGGGATACTTCTTTTCTCACACAGGTGTTTAAGAGATCCCCTCTCTGATAAATCATGATTTGTAAACTTTCTCACAGACAGCACTGACAGGTTTCCCTTTGATAATGTAGAAAAATGGAGAAAGCGAGAGCTGGGCTTAAGTAGAGCTGTGATTTAGAGCGCAGAGATGCAGCATCTCTCCCTTCCAGTGGAGGCCCTCCTGGGTTTGATTTAATTCTCTCCCCGCACTATTAAAAAGGCCTTCCACTACCTTCAGCGCGTGCACCTTGCTGTCATAACTGGCACAAAATCATTAATCAATGCCGCTTGTAGCCAGTGCGACTAAGGCCCTTCGCAGTGTATATTTTTCCATTATTGATTGTGTGTGTAATGCATGAAGAAGTACAAAGATAGGTGTCCTCCTGTGTTGGAATGACCATATTAGGCCATGAGATGAGGGAACTATGTGGGCTTCATGTAGCACTTATCATTCCTGTCAAGAGGAAAACTTTCTTCTCAAAGTGTTTCTTAATTTAACTGTTGCGTCCTTTTTTCCCCCCCTTTTGCTTTTTGCTTCCTGAACTCAACAATGATCCTGTGCTGGATGTATGATGAGCAGTTATTTGGTGCGATAAACTGAAAGGCGCTGAATGTCAGTGTGTCCCCCCTTTGTTGTTTAATTTATTTTCTTTTCAAAGTGAAGGGAGGTGTCCTTGCTGTGAGAGTTAGTCATTGATGTGGCTATAGTTAGTCTGTCCCCTGCTGCGTCTGTCTGTTGGAGACGCTACTTCCTCTTTCCTGCTCGTTTGCCCAGAGACGCTCACCTCAGTTTGTTTGACTGCGCTTAGAACGATGTGGGGTGGGCTTCATGAAGAACAAAAGATAATAAACTGTGGACAACTCTCTGCAAAACAAAGCACACTTGACAGACACTGCTAGAAGGTAAATGCAGTTTGACCTGTCCTTTTTGAAGGTATTACCTGGATCGTTTTCTGTAGTGTTAAAAGTTCTTTAGTTCTTTCATTTTTAAAACATTAGAGATGAACAACACAAAAAGGATGCTGGTGATTTTTATGTTATATTTAGTTGTTATTTCAGAAGTCTTCTGTTTCTGTGTCTAAACTCTAGTGTTGGCACTGCAATATTACAGAGTGAAATTAATCGCATGTGGTGTTATCCAATTCTGTGTACGATTTAAACGTTCTGATTGTAAGCTTCTTTAAAATGCCTTCCAGATTCATTTGTGGTAAAATGTTGGCTAAAGCCTTAAAGAAAACTTATATATTGCTGTAATTTTACAGTCAGATCTGGTGATGGTTTTACTTCTCTTATCTTTCTCCTACCTTCCTTTAGGTTTAAGATAAAGTTGGACCACTTATGTCTTGGCTTCAGGTATTTAACTCTTTTAATCATGCCTTTGTCTCTTTTTTGTTCAACAAATACTGTATATAACCGCATCGGATGGAATATTCCTAATGATGGTCATATTTGAAGTTGAACATATCAACACATTTTAGTTCTAAAATCCCAGGAACCAGACTTTTTATTGAGTTAAAAACAGTGCTTATATGTGTATAAACTCGAATGTCGAATGTGAAACCAGTGAAATTTAAACAAGAGATTCTTTTAACCCCTCTGAAAACACAGAATTAAAAGGTCTTTTTTTATTTATTTTTTTAAAGTTTTTCATTGTGAGATTAAGCAACTGCAATAAAGATGAATTTATGTTAGGCCATTTTACTCATGATGCTAATACTTGTGGTCAATAATTCCCTCCTGTATGTCACATAGGAGGGAATTCAGCAAAAATAAATAAGCAGTAGGATTACTTTATGTTGATCTTATCTTTTAATAACGTTCATTTGTTACATTTAGACAAATAATGACTCTAAATTGTTTTATCAGCAACTAACTAATGGGTTTATTTGCAATAGATAAGCCCTCTGGTCAATAAGCTTAAAATAAATGGAAATAACATATTATGGGATGAAAGCCCTTTACCACGCCCATCTTAAATATCGATGCTTACAGTAATTTGTCCCCATTTCTATTGACTTTGTGCTTGGCTGTCAGTAAATGTCACTATGAGAGCAAACGCTGACAGATTTTAGGGGGGCTTTCTGCAGAGATGATTCTAATCAAGTCAGCGCACCGATCAGCTTAAGTTTTTTGGGGAGTGGCCGCAGCTTTCACTTCAGCTTGCAGACGAGGGTCAGGTCACAGATCAAACGTGTTGTCGATCCTATGGGAAGTCCAGCAGAACCTGAAGATGCTGATCAGAGCTGGCAGGGGGTGTTATGGCATGCTAATTGTGATTCATAAGTCAGATAAAAAGAGGAGTGGCTTTTCACAGCAGTTTGAGTGGAGAGTAACAAACCTTGACCTGGTAGAATTTTGCAAAAGCAGTATGTGAACCTGGAACTAAGGTTATTAGATAATAACACAATTGAATACGCTTCTTTTTAAAAAAAACAATTTTCTTCTTATATCTCATCATCTACAAAGCAATTCAAACTTCTCCATTATTTTTTATATATTGTCATATTACAATCTCACACTTTAATGTATTTTATTGAGATTGTATGTGATGGGCCAATTCAAATGGGGCACAATTGTGACATTAAAGAAAACAATACATGCATCTTTTCAAATGTTATATGATTTTAAAATGTACAATGCATGATACTTGCACCAAAGTGTTTCTCAGTGGGGATAATGTGTTTAGGACGATGAAAAGTGTTTATTAGATAAAGCTATACAGGAAGAATACAGAGGTAGTTATTTAAAAAAATCTCTTTCTTTAGGAATATGAGGGCTTAATATGAATGCATAACACACTTATAATGTTGTTTGTAAAAAAAACAAAACAAAACAAAAAAACTATTAAATAACATGTCAAGTGAAATAACAATTATATTCTACTTTGTTACATCCCAATCTGGCAAAAATACGTTGAAGTTTGTGGTTGTAATATAAGAAAATGTCTAATAGTTTAGGACATTTAGTACCTTTCCAAGGCACTAAAGAGCTTAAATGCATGCATATCTCATACCCTGGAAGAATTATCGTGCTGTGAAATAGCAAAGACTTCTACTTCCCTATTTATTTGTGAAAATCTATGTGGTGTGATGTCTTTCCTGGATTTTATCACCTCTAAATCGCCGGCTGGAATGCATTGCTAAGCCCGGCCTCCGAGGGCTAGCATATAGCTCTCTCTGCAGGCTTTGTTCAGGATGAAGAAGTCATAATCCTCAAACAGACTTAAATTCCTCCAGAAAGGCTCTTGATCCTGGATCCACTCATTTTCTTCAAACAACTTAGCCCAAAAGAGAAGGGATATTTGAGCTCGGCTGAAATCCTTGATTGAAATCTGCGACAAGTGGTCACAGACAAGCGCGCATCAATACACACGAACGCACAGACGCAAATAAACCCCAGCACACACAAATACATGCGCGCCTCCCTGACGGTCGCCAGCTGCCGGTGGAGAGCCTGCACCAGGTTGTCGAGTGGGCCTCTCTGAGCTCTCATTAAAAGGTAAACTTCTCCGAGGCCAGGGAATCATGTCAATCAGAGGCTGCGTTCCTACACCAGGCCCGAAGCCTGTGCTCTCCACCCTGTCAGATGCTGTTATCACCTTCAAAGCCACATCAGAATGCTGTTTGTTCTGCGCTTTAGTTTCACCCACACAGCAGATTCAAAAAGGTACAGGTCTATTTGATAGTGTATATTTCATTGCCGGAGAGAGAGACTGTGTTTGTCTTGCTGTGTTTGTCAGCTCATATTTGAACTGAGGGCTCCTATTAAAACTAAACACCCAACCAAAAGAATATTGCCACCGCTGGGTTCTTTTAAATCGAATATTGAGCCCAAGGAGAGTGAAAGCAATTTAGTGGTAGTTTTTATGAAAAAAAAAAGAGAGAAAATATCTGCTGTTTCTATTTACCCTCGATTCTCACTTATTTACGCAAAGCACACTCCCTTAACATATTTCATATATTATAATAATTACATTTCTTACCCTTTTCACTTTTTCCCAAAATATTGCCTTTTAAGTGAATTCACTTATTAAATAAATAAATGTTTTTGAAAGTAGGAGTAGTTTTATTGAGTGGAAATAATAAAGTGTAGTCATTGCAGACTTAAAAGTATAAGGTTTTGTATACTGTTTCAAATGAATGAGAGGTTACTGCAAAGGAAAAGCATCAGCTAGTTGTTTCTTTTGTGGTTAACTGTGAATACCATAAAAAAATAATGTATTCAAAGCAAGTTATAGCACTTCACCAGAGGTGTCAGTACTTTTTTTTCAGACTTGTTTTGCCTTTAAAAAATGGCAGTGTATTTTCAGTAATTTTATCTTAGCCTTTAATAACCTTCATTTGTTACCTTTAGAATAACAATGGAATTAAATTGTTTTATTAACAACTAACTAATGGGCTTATCAGTAACCAATAAGCCTCTGGTCATTAAAGTTAAAATAAATGGAACAGTTACATGTTGAAAGCCCTTTATAACACCCATTGTAAACATTGATGCTATTGATTTTGCATTTTTCTGTCAGTAAATGCCATAATGAGAGCAAACTATGACCGATTTTAGGAGAGCTATGTTTCCATTTTTGTCACAACTCCAGTTTTCATGTTTTTAATTATTACTCCAATAGTAGACGTAGGTAAGTAGCAATTTCCTGGCTAATAGGGATAAAGAGACATTTCCATTATTTATATTGTGTGTTCTCTTTTCTTTCCTGTGATAAAATAATTGACCTCTGTGTCACATCATGTTAACAACCCAGGGGAAGAGAAAGTCATGGATTATTTATGTATTAAAATTCTTAAAAAAACATAAATAAAACTAAGCAGAAATGATTAAATCACATTTATTTAATCGGAATCAATAAATATACCAATGATGGTGCATGTTAAACAATGACTTCTTTGTCTTATTTTTAAAGAATGAGTAAATTAAATCAAATCAAAGGGAAGATCTTTCTGAATATTACAGTAAGATTAGGATAAAACATGAGGATTTCACTTTTCAAGAACTTTTAAATAACAATAGAAATACATATGAGCCTCTGAACAACCTGATGTATTTTAAATGTATAGTAGGCTATTTATTCCAAAAATCTGTGGATATCATCAAAAGTAGGAATGATGAATACATCTCAGTTCAAAATAATGACAACCAATTTGTCAAATAGGTTAATCACTTAAACCTTAAATCTAAAATGTATTTTATAAGTATCACACAGCCACTTAAAGTAGATTTGTGTAGATCTTTATTAGTAACCGTCACCCGCTTTTCATACTTCTAATTGTTCTTGTTTGGATTTGTTTGATAAGGTTTCTGTAATTCTTCAAATGGCTTCAATATATTTGTGCTACTGGTGTTTGTTACTTGCATATATATATTTGTCCTTTAGTCACAGAAATAATAATCAAATTTTATAAGTGCCTTAGTGTTTTAATATATTTCATAGGAATTACATTATCCATATAATATAACAAATCATTTATGTCATCAATGACAAATGCTCACTAAAGCACGTGGGTCTGACCTATTTGTCAGACCAACGTGCTTGGAAAAAACCTATGGAAAAAGGAAAATGAAACGGAGAGACTTCTTCAGCCATTAGTTAGTTTGCTGGACAAACTGCAGAATCTAACTCTATAGGTGGCTGGGGAAATAAAGAGGTACTTATATTCTTATTGACCTTGTAGCTGAAACCATTGCTGTTTGCTCTTTGGCCAACCTTAAACAACAGATGCACACTCACACACCCACACATAGACACATCTGAAGATTTTGCTTGCAGAAATACATCAAGTGATTGAATGACTAATATTTTTTGTAGGAAGTTTTGGCAGGAGATGTCTTTTTTAGCGACAGTATTATTAAGAACCTGTCAGACTTAACAAACTAATTATAACTGCTTGAACAAACTCTGTTATTTATTTTTATAACTGGTTTCTCAATTTGCATCATAAATGTGTTTTTAGTTGTTTCTTTGATGCTGAAAAACAAACCTTAGAAAACAAAGCCCCAAAGTGTGTTAATTAGTATTCGAAACAGCAGCGAGTTGCTTTCTGTTCACCAATCTATATCTATATAACAGTCTGAGAGGATTTGTGATAGAACACCATGTAAACAGCCCATTACTGCAACTTGGACTGATTAACATATGATTGCAATTCATCATATCATGTGCAGCTGGTGACATCTTGCAGCAGCATTTATTCTGTGTTGATACATGACTTTGGTTTCTTTTTGACAACTCAAAAACAAACAGATTGCAAGCTGTCGCTACATTTGTTCACCATGAATGGAGAAAATGAATCAGGAAATCAGGTGCGCCAGGTGATTAGCACCATCATGCCTGAGATCCTCATGGAATCAGCTGAACACCGTGTGTTTTTTCATAAACAGAGCAACTCTGTGGCAACTGCCGGAGCGATTTTATTCAAACACGTCTTACAACTGCTCTGGTTATGTTCAGTTTCTTGTGCATATCCATGTATTTTGCTTAAGCTATTCACACGACATATGGATATTAAATTTACTGCGTGTGACTAATAGTAAATAAAACAGTTGCCTGGTCAGCCTGCTATAACTTTTAAAGCAGTTAATTTAATCATCTTATGGAGTAAAAGTCAAACATCTGGGGTATTTGCTGATTTTACATGTCTGCCTATCTAACAAATATAAGACTTTGTACAGCCTTTTGCAATTAAAACTAATTATTTGTTCATTACACAAAATCCTCTACAAAGAATCAGTTTTATTCCAGATCGTGATCTTGGTGTTATTTTTTTGCATAGGTGGAGCTCAGGATGGGATTTGTACGGAAGAGGATTAGGGCCACCAAAAAAAAAAAAAAAATTCTGACTTTAAAGTCAGAATTATTCTTATTTTTTTTCTGTGGCCCTAATCCTCTTCCATAGATTTGGGCTTCAGATAAGGTGTGATTTAATCAAGGGCAGTTGGGTAGGTTTGTATAATGTTTAGTAACGCAGGTTAATTTAAATAAATTGTCATGAAAACAGCAGTACTGTTTTCTAGATAATATTGAGCTGCTATCTGTAGATCTGTCAAAAGGTTTTGACATAGTTTTGCCTCAAAAGTTGGTGGATATTGAAAGTTTTGGAAACTATTTGATTGACAGAGCACAAATTTCCTAGTCAGTGGCATGTTTTTTAATTCATAAATATTGAATCGTGCATCCTCCAAGGTTCCATATAGTGCAGGGGTGGCGAACTCCAGGCCTGGAGAGCCGCAGCCCTGCAACTTTTAGATGCGTTTCTACTTCAACACACCTGAGTCATATAATGAGGTCATTAGCAGAAC
>CAEGAG010215729.1:0-15137 GCA_903067065.1 Brachyrhaphis terrabensis
AATTGGGGAAAGCATGTCACAACTTTGAAGATGCCAAAAAAGGCTATTTTATTCTATTCTATTCTATTCTATTCTATTCTATCAATATGATCAGTGTTTATGGGAAAATTGAGACAATTAAATACAGGCTAATCCTCTTTTGCAGCCTGGAAGAAATAGGCTGCGAAATATTTGAGACTGCATTTTCAACAGGACAGTGATCCTAAACAAAAGTCCAGAGTGAAAATGTAATGCTCTAAATCAAAACAAATTCATGTATTAGGATGGACTTTTCAAAGTCCTTTTCAGCATCTGTGAAAACACTTGGAAACTGATGTGTTTACATATTCTCTGTCTAATCTGCCTAAGCTTGAGCTATTTTGCATATACCACAAAATAGTTGCAGCAAATAATGGTCAAACAACATATTGACTCAGGGGAGCTGAATACCAATGAATGGCACATTTTGTTATTTTGTTTGTAGAAATTGAACTCAAAACTGCCATATAAGAAAAAAAAAGTTTGTTGTTGTAAATATTCAAAATGGAAAGAAATTCATGGGGCATGAAGTTTTTTTTTAAATGATACTACCAAACCAACGTAAACAGGAAAAAGAAACAGATGTATATATAGATATACGTACATTGCACACCCACAACCAAGATACAGGAAGTGGTACCTAGTTTAAGTACCATTATCAATCTTCATACTGCAGTATTTCTGCCCACCAGTCACAGCTTGGTGCTGGTACAATATAGTGCACAAACATTACAAACCAACACCTAATAACAGCAGTTATAACAATGAACATTCCTATGATTTGATTCAAATAAACACCTCTTCCCATTGTCTTAAATCATAAATTCAAAGCCTTTCACCACACCCTTTCAGGAATTAAATAGACAAATATTTTCAAGCTGTTGCTATAATTGACTCTTATGGTAGGCATTCGTGATTGTATAGTGTTTTGTTTTTGTGTTTTTCTGTGTTTTTACTGTTTTACAGTTGTATGGAATACAACTGTAAAACATGTCCTACATAAATAAACTTTTATTTAATTACATAACTTTACTCACTGCATCCTTCTGGAACCTTTTGGCTGCTGTGAAAACCAAGTAAATGTATTAATCAGGTCTCTTGTTTCTTCTTCTGTCATCCCTGCTGCAGATGTGTGGTCCTCTTTGGGGACAGCAGTGTGGCGATCAGAACTTTTATCCAGGAATTTGCTCAAAACTCAACCCCCTCTTTCAGCCTCAACCTGCCTTCTCTCCTGCCATTCAGAGTAAAGCAGTATTTTCCCTGTATTCACTTTATTACAAATCTGTCTCTTGTTTCTCACAACTCTCAGTCACAACAGTTTATTTTATGGATGCATTAGAGGAAGCATTGAAAGGAAATACTGCATGAATTTTAAGCTTTGACTTTATAAGCTATTTTCTCATGCTTCAGTCCTGAACTTAGAGTTTAGCTTAAGTTAGCTTAGCTCTGAAAAGAGGCTAGTTCTTTTTCAGAGCAAAAGTTATTCAAGTCCCCATCATTGATAACCTCTATCATCTGTCCTTCTTTGGTGATGTAAGATAGTTAAAGTCTCATTTTTTTGTACTTCCGTTTTGGTTTCAACTACTACTAAAAGCAGCCCAAGCACTTAAAAAAAATCTTCCATTAACTTTTTTTGTAAAAAGTTAATGGTTTTGGTGTCTAGAAATTAGCTGTAAGAAATCTCCTGATTGTTAAGCAACATTCCATGGGCACTGGGTTGTTTCCTAGCAACCCTAGCCAAGGCCAACTCTTTTACCTAGCAACCCAAGCAGAACTTTAGCACATTTTGGTAACTGATTTTACCACTATGCTCTGTGCAATGGCTGCTGGAAAAGACAATTGTTGTGTTGTTGAATTACTAGACAGAAACCACTTGCTGCAATCTTTTTGGTTGTGCAGGAGGTTGTGCTTTTCAAAGATGTAAGGGTCTATAGTTGCACATCCGTTTGCAGCCATTTTCACGTATCAGTGTAAACGTTGGGTTGAGGGGCATGGCTAGCTGCCGTTTATTTGGATTTAAAGTGACATGAGGCTTGAAAACAGCTAATCCTGAAAGGAGCTTAACATAGACAGAACTGACCAAACTAAAATGTCATTATCTATGATTATGTGTAAAAAATATTATGACCATCTGTTGTATAGTTCATAGATCTATCTTA
This sequence comes from Brachyrhaphis terrabensis, assembly GCA_903067065.1. Classification (NCBI taxonomy): domain Eukaryota; kingdom Metazoa; phylum Chordata; class Actinopteri; order Cyprinodontiformes; family Poeciliidae; genus Brachyrhaphis; species Brachyrhaphis terrabensis. The sequence goes on from CAEGAG010215729.1 coordinate 2,178, forward strand.
ACCTGTTCAAGGAAACTTAATAGGTAATTTTTAGGCAAAATACCATCAAACAAATATTGCTTTTGTCAATGGAAAAAAACCTAAACCAGTGGCTCAGTAAAAGTTAAAGACAATTTTTTTAGAGTGTTGTTTCTTTGTTTAATGATGCATTAACCAGCCTTCCCTTTAATCTACAGCATGTGCAGGATTGATGGACATTGTGATTGTTTTGGACGGCTCAAACAGCATTTATCCATGGCAACCAATGACGGAGTTCCTGCGCAAATTGATACCTTCTTTAGATATCGGACCTCAAAGTACACAGGTGACTCTTGAGCAATTGAGTTACAACAATGCTTGAATGCTCTTTTTCATTTTTTTTTAAATTGTTTTTATCTCACAATAGATGAGCGTCATTCAGTATAGTGATGGCCAAAAGGTTCAATTCAAACTGAATCGTTACAAAGACAGGGGCGAGATGCTTGATGCAGCATCCAAAATCACACAGATGTATGGTACTTCTACCAATACCTTCGACGCAATCTCATTTGCCAGGTTGGTTTGACATAAATTTTTTCTTTTAAAATACATGCAGAGTCTGAGTTCTTTTACTTCTTAACTTAGTGGCTTGGTCATTTCTTCCTTTCTTCTTTTCTTAAGGTTTATTTTTGGTAAAACTTTATTTGACAGGATGTGCATAAGACTGACATGACATTGTCATAAACATGACATAACATCTATCATGAACATGAAAGAGTCTTAATGAATGTCTATGACTGTTGTCATGAAGTGTCATTTGGAAAATTATGACACTTTTAATGCAAAGTTGCTTTAAAATTTGCATTAAAAGTCCACTAAAAGTACCAACCTTGATTTAAAGTGTCATTATTGACCAATTAATTAAAGTTGGCAATTTTAATGGACTTTTAAAGCAACTTTGCATTAAAAGTGTCATTATTTACCGAACGGCATTATGCGCTTAATGTACTCTTACAACAAATATTTGACTGAGTGGAGGTATGGGACAGTGATCAGTTTGCTCCTTTCTAGGTCTAAGTAATAATATCTCAGGTTTCTGAAGGGGAACTCGACGTTTTTGGTGTTTTTCTGGGTTAAAAGTGTCAAGACAGAGGTCAGTCTGCCAAATCTGATTAAAATGGATGCTTTTAAACTTTCTATACACCGCATGTATATTTCTTAAACATTCATAAAGACTCCTTCATGTTCATAACAGGTGTTATGTCATGTTTATGACAGTGTCGTATCAGTCTTATGCATATCCCGTCACATAAAGAGTTAGTTATTTTTCATTATGTTGTTTTTTCATTGTAAAATGTCTTGGCTTCGCATATTGAATTGGAGCTATACAAATGGTTGAATTGAATTATCTTACTGTAAGAACGTCTTTTGTTTGTAACCTTACCTTACCTCAGTAAGGAAGCTTTTTCTGCCAGCAACGGTGGCCGACCTGAAGCTGCTAAAGTCATGGTGGTTGTTACTGATGGGGAGTCGCATGATAGCTACAAAAGAGACAGCGTCATCGCTGAGTGTGACAAGCAAGGCATCATTCGATTTGGTATTGCGGTATGTGATCAATTATTATGTACTCTAAATATTGAGTAAGTTAAAATCTCAAACAATCTTTGAAACAAGAAAAATAAGAAGCCTGGAATGCTCTCAGTGGCTACAAAATTATTGACCTCCCTGGTCTCATTTAATTTCTAATGAACATTTAACACTGAAGCTGGAAAACATTTCAAATATTCAAAATAAATAAATAAAACTGCAAATAAAATTAATTTCTTAGTCTCTGTAAACGAAATTGGTTTTCAAAAAAAGGGCTAATTTAGACCAAAACAACAAACTGAAGATTTTTGTCATCCAATTTTTAGTAGAAATAGAAAAACAATAAATCAAGCAAATAGAAATTTTAGGGTTTTTTTTAACTTATCATGTGATTAATTGATTTATTGCTTATTGCAACAGGCCTACTCCCTGGTAAATTTGTGTAAAAAGCCTTTAAAAAAATGTTGTTAGCAGAATAATGTTACGCCGAAGACAATTTAGAGAAATTTGACTACCGTACACTTGTTCAGTTTGTAAAAATACCAGAATTGATGTGTTTTTTTGGTTTTTTTAAATAAAATAATCGGTATTACAAATCCTAAAAAACATAATCTCCCTGTTGAAAGGTGAACCTTGGACCTTTGCATTGATTATTGTTGTTTCTCTCTGATTAATTTTATATCAATATGTATACGTTGGGTATTTCCTTTTTGCTCCTCAGGTGTTGGGTTACTACACCAGAAACAACATAGATACAAAAAATCTCATCCAGGAAATCAAATCCATTGCCAGTGAACCCATAGAGAAGTACTTCTTCAATGTGTCAGAAGAAGCAGTCCTTTCCACCATCGCTGCGACTTTAGGAAAACGCATCTTCAGCATAGAGGGTGCATATTATTTCTATTTTGTTTTTCTGTTGATGTACATGTTCTGTAGGAAACAATCGCAGAGATGAGAAGTGGAAAGTGCACATTTCATTGCTACTGTTGATCAACCATCCTGTTTTTAACTTCTCTATTGTTCTCTGTTTGCCTAAGGTACTGGAAAAGGGGGAGATAGCTTCCAGATGGAGATGTCCCAGGTCGGATTCAGTGCATACTACTCCAAGCAGCAGGTACAGAAATAATACAATTGTAGAAGAAATATACATTAAGTAGTTATTGGTGGATCTATCTCCATTTGGTCCTTTCTACTTGTTAAAAGGAGAATTAATGTGGCCACAGAGTCTCAGTATATTTGTTAGAGAACCGCCACAGCTTTAAAAACCATTTTCCTTCAGTGTTAGTTCTTTTTTTTTTCATTCTAGTTAAATTAGTAACGTTTTATTTGGAAACTCTGTGTTGGTAAATTAATGAACCACAATGTGTTAATGTTTATGACATTTTACTGGTTCCCTTGTTCTTTTAGGATATGATGATGCTGGGAGCAGTGGGAGCATATGCCTGGAGTGGGACTGTTGTCCATCAGAAAGGATCTGTAGCAACTATTTTCCCTTACTCCGCCTTTGAGGGAACGCTTCAAGAGAAAAATCACAGCTCACTGCTTGGTACGCTTTTGAGGTTTTTATTACCACATCCTCCAAAATGTCATGGTGTTACTCCAGTTCAGTCTTCATATTTAACAGATGTTGTGTTGGATGACTGAATGGCCAATGAAGCTAAATGTTTCTAGTACCCACATAAATGTTCAAGATTAGAAGATAGGTTTCACTTGAATATGAGATTTCAACAAATGTTCACTGGAGTATTGTGAATTGTGTTATTTCTCTGTAATATAAATAATCATTTACAACAACAAATAAGAAATATTTGTCCAAAAAGTCAGGCTTTTAGAGTTTTTTCATAGAACATTTTTAATACAAATAGAGAAAAAAACCCAACTTGGAAAAGATAGAACAAGAAAATAAACATAGTCTTCCTGAACATGAAACAAATACTTGTTTAAAAAAAAAAAAAACACTTACTGGTTTTGCACAGAAGTCCAAGTTTGATGTTTGGTTGGTGGAGGACCACCTGCATTAGTCGTTGCTGTCTGCTTCGCACTACCTGGCGGTACTTTCTCTTTCTGTGCCACACTTCGACTGATAATGTTTCTTTAAATTTAACTTATTGCTTTTTAAAGCTAAACAAAACTTTGTCACCTGCATAGAGTGCACAGTAAACCTTAACATTGTCATATTTAGCTGGCACAAGTTCAAAATATTGACTGTAGAGTAAACAAGCATCTCTTTCCTCCCTCGGTTGCTGTTTACATTTGGGTTGCTGGCAGATTGGTATGTTTTCCTTGTGAGTTGCCCTCATGCTGAAAACATGACTTATGCATGTGCAACACAACGTAAAAAAAGAAAAAAGCAAACATACAAAGGAATGGAAAATGGAAAAATATCTGTCACTTGGATAAGTATATCTTTTTCTTGTTCTCCTCGGCAGGTTATGCTCTCACCATGCTGACTGATGGGTCTACAGAATATTTTGTAGCTGGAGCTCCTCGCGCCAACCATTCCGGACAAGTCATCATTTACACTGTGAACCCCCAGAAACAACCTGTTGTTGTGGATACAGAAAGAGGGAAACAGGTATGGAGATTAGACGATGTATTCACCTAGTAAATTCTGTGGAAAATGTGCACTTTCATCTGCAACCGGATCAGATTTACAATGTGATGCCTAAGCAGCAGGAACTTGTTGCAGATTGGGTCGTACTTTGGGAGCGTCCTGTGCTCACTGGATGTAGACGATGATAAAGTGACAGATTTGCTTCTGGTTGGAGCTCCCATGTACATGAATGAGGTGAAGAAGGAACAAGGCAGAGTCTACTTATTCACTGTCACCAAGGTAACAATAATAATAATTTAAAAAAATCATCTTTTATTTTTAGCATTTTTAACTCCAGAGTCTTATCCTCTGTGCATAAGTCTCTGACTTTGTTTGTCTCTTCTTCTGAAGGGAATACTGAATGAGCACGGATTCCTCAATGGTCCTTCTGGAAGTGAAAATGCTCGTTTTGGAATGGCTATCTCTGTCATTCCTGACCTCGACCTCAACGGATTCAGTGATGTTGTGGTTGGAGCCCCCATGGAGGACAAGGGGAAGGGTGTGATTTACATCTACAATGGCTACAACAAAGGTCTAAAAATAGACTTCTCACAGGTACATCACACAACTTTTGTGTTTAAAAAATACATCAAGAGTAGAGTTGTTATTCATATATCTTTGGAGCTGAAATTATTTATGTGTTAAACTAGTAAGCTTTGTTAACTATTTTACTGTGCATGAAAAAAATACTCTCTTAATATGTCCAAAACTTATCTGAATGATGCTTTTATTTACTTCACATTTAGTGACTTCTATCAAAGCAAGGTGATTTTTGTATACACTGAATAATAATGTATTTCACTAAAGATTTGTTTTAGAAAAGTCAATGAAAAATTATAATTAATGCAACCAAACAATAACTCAACAAACAGACTAAGACTGATTTACCAGTAATTTCAATAAGATGAAGGAAGACACAAAGATAAACATGAACGTACTAACACTGATTAAACCTTTCTCTACTACTCGGAGAGGTACGTTTTAGGAATGTGAAGCCAAATGTTTTTCAAACAGTAATTAAAGGTTAATACATATCAAGAGTCTACCTATTTTTCAAAAGTTTAAAGGAAAGGGGAAGAGGCTTAATTTTGGGTTGTAATCAATGAATTGTGGTTTTTATAAAGCATTTCTCACAAAGTTAGAAATGCACAAAAAGTCCGTTGTATTGGTTAGTATCTAATCCCTAACAGTAATCTGAGAGATTCTGAGCCAGTATTTTATCCATCAGTTTCCAACACCTGAAGCTCCAGAATGTTTAGTTTCCACAACCAACCTGTGTTTCTGCTCCGACGGGTCCATCAACGCCAGCTCAACGCCAGACTGTTAGATGGACAGTCAGATTACTCTGAAACTCTCTAGCCACTGCTCCTCCCATTGGATTGAGACACAACTCTTTAGGCCAGAATTACATAAAGTCAGTGTGAAAAAAATTAACTGTCAAAAATTAACGTGGCATGATAAAGTGCACCTGGCCATTTCCAAGAGAACTTTAACTTTTAGTACCACATAGTAACTCAGTATCATTGTGTGTCTATTTGGAAATAATTTTAAACCTGTTTTGGACACAGATATGACTATTGCTGGACTTAACTGTATTTACTGTTTCACAGAGAATCCCAGGCTCCAAGCTGAATCCTCAACTTCAATTTTTTGGAAGATCTTTAGACAGCAATAAAGACCTGAATGGTGATACCATTCCTGACATCTCCATTGGTGCTTATGGATCCGTTGTCCAGCTGTGGTGAGTTCCAGAAAAAAAATTGTCTGGGAACACTGTGAATGTGGGAACATGCAACTGATATTACTTTTGATTTCAGGTCCAGAGGAGTGGCAGTTGTTACAGCTAAAGCCTCCTTCAAACCTGATAAAATCAGCATTTTAAACAAAGACTGTGACATTAGTGGACGCAAGCTCTCTTGCTTCAATGTGAACATCTGTTTTAGTGCTTCATTCAGACCCACAAATCCTGTTGGACCCATAGGTAAGCTAGATTCCTCAAAGTAACTTTAAAGAATAGATTTGAAGGAGCATAGAGACTGTGCAAAACACATAAAGAGGAAGGAAATTGCTGTTTCTTTCTCCAGACCTACACTACCGTTTTGCATAGTCAGTCTTATTTATGAGTTTGTCTTTAGCTTTTTTTGTTTCATTAAAATGTGTCTATTTCTGTTACTAAAACTATATTGGTACCCAAAGTATGTCTCAATATATTAGAAGTAAGCTGAAAAGAAATAGATCCCACATACAAGAGCCAGATTAGGAAAACTAATGTAGTTAGGATAAAAATGTTTAGATTAAACAAGCAATAAAGGAGGAGAAACTGTGTTACCTGTTGGTATAAAGAACTTAATTCAGACATTTCTAAAATTGTAAGAGCAAAGTGCTTCCAAAATGCTATAAAAACACCTTAAAGTTGTTAAAACTTTAAGGTGTTTCAACACCAAACATCATCGCACTGGGAATAAAACTTAAATGATTTCTAACTAAGAAGGACATGCTTAAAATTAAAGTCACATGTCATGTCATGTATAGACAAAAAAGCATTCCTTTTATTTTTCAGCCTCAGAGAACACCCACTCTCTGCTCAACTCCTCCAAACTAGCAGCAGCACCAATTAGCAAACACCTGGTGAACTATGAGTGTGCTTAGCTCTTCATACCAGCTACTTCTCAGTCCATTGCTCCTAAGAAAAGTTGAAAATGGCATAATGGAGAAACATTGTTGTGAGGATGTGCTGAAGGTGGAGTTTCAGAAAGAGTGGGAACTTTTTAAAGAGATTGTGTGGGTTTTCCAAACTAGCCATAGTCTCAAAGCATTTTTATTTTTGGTTGAAATCAAATCAAAAATGTATTTGATTTGACAGATGGATGGGTGTATTTATGGGTCAAACTCTAAAGTGTGTAAATAATAAAGGAGCAATTTATTCCAGCCTCATTTTTTTTTTTCAAAAGTAGCTGTTTATAGTCTAAGTAATTTCCAGAAACATCTGTCTCAAAATGTGTACGTATTGGATGGGTTCGATATTTGAATCTCAAATATTGTTTTCCACTTTTTTGTTGATTTTGTTTCTTTAATTTCAGATGTATCTTACACATTGACTCTTGACGCTGACCTGACGGGTTCACGGGTAACTTCAAGAGGACTGTTTGAAGTAAACAATGAACGATACCTGAAGGAGAAGATAAAAATATCCTCCACATCCCTATGTGTAGATCGCAGGGTTTATGTTCAGGTAAGTGTTCACCGTCAAATCTTTTTTAGAATAATTTGTCTCTCTTGGCCTATTTCTAGAGATGTAGACTTGTGTTGCTCTTTTTTTAAAACATCAAACAGGAAACACCAGACTTAGTCAATTCCCTTAGTCTGAAAGTAGAAGTTGAGCAAGAAAATCCAGACGTCAACCCTGTCCTTGACAGCTTTTCTCCAAAAGCCTTTGAATTCTTTGTAAGTAGGAAGTTTTAAAACATGTTTAAGTGATAATAAATTAGTTTGCTAATTAAAACTGTAGCACCGCATCCAGCTGAATTTATTGATCCTTCACTGTTTCAGATCCCTTTTACTAAAGACTGTGGGTCAGATGAATTGTGTGTTAATGATCTGGAGCTGAATGTGAAGGTGGACCGGCAGGGGTCCAGGTAAGAATTACAGCTTACTGCAGTCCTATATAGTACACCACACTTGATTTAACAGTCCCCAGTTACATTTTTACTGCTCTCATTGGCTAGAGGTGTGCAGAGATCCTAAATCTCTCAGACCTATTTAGATTCTACTAACAAAGTGCTTTGGTTGTTGACTTATATCTCCAACTGCTTAGCATCAGATTAAGACCCAATGAGGGTCTAAGTAATAATTAAAAGATTTTTTTGTGAAGATTAATGTATAATTGTTCCTTGTTACATTATGATTGTCCTGCAGCAGGTGCAGTCAGTCAAAGTGTTCGCTATAATGATGAGTCATGGGTTCAAACATTGTGTTGACATATTCCTTTGGTACAAATTGAAGCATCTCTTTTAATAACAGCCTTAAATCCCTGTAATTTTTTACCAGAACAACAATTGCAAACCAGTTATTATATGACAAGAAGCCTTGGAGTAGTACAGATGGACAGCGTCCTCCATGCTTACTGACAGCCCTGGTAAAGATGTGAAAAAGGGCTTAAAATATGTTTTTGTAGCAGAAAACACATGAAACACCCTGCAAGTTAACTGAAGTATTTCAGCAGGATAATGTCTGGTCAAAGCAGCACAGAAATAGGACAGCAGATGGAAAATCAAGCTTTCTGAGTCTACAGACCTAAAGTCTGTTAAGTATTTGAAGGGTGAGCTCCTAGTATTTAGTGCCAATTTTGACTAAGGCATTTTAATTTAATTAATTCAAATAAAAGCAACAGTTTCAGAGAGAGCTTACCACAGCTTTTAAGAGCTTTTTTGGCTTCTGTGTTTGTTCTGAATGTGTGGAGTATGCTCAGTTCCTATAACTCCCTCTGTTATATTCAATTATTGTCACAAAATAAAGGAAAAACTGTGCTTTTCCATTCTTTTGCATTCGGATTCAGTAAAGATTTCTGTGCACTCCTTTTACAGCTCAAGTCCCGTTCTGTTCAGCGCCAACAACCGAGAACTGAAATTCAAAGTTGTTGTGAAGAATAAAAATGAGAATGCATACAACACACAGGTCTCTGCCACGTTCTCCAGCAACCTCTTCTACTCCTCTGTCACTGCTGTGAGTATTTTATGTTTCTGTGTATTTGAGTTTATTCACAAATGATTGGCTATTTTATGTCATGTTTGTATTGTTATGAGCAAATCAAACAAAATCTGCTTTGCATTCACTGAAATACTACTGAGTTGACAAGTTTTCAAAGTCAATGGTAAAACACAAAGCTATAAATATTATTGTCTGGTGTGTACTTTGTATTTGCAGACAGATGAAGTCAAATGCACACCAACACTAAAAAATACAGTCACCTGTCAGGTGGGATATGCAGTATTAAAGAATGACCAAGAGGTAAGTATAAATACTCTTTTCTGAGCTGGATTTTGTTTCATTATTAATTTCTCAAACAGCTGTGATTCACACCCTGTTATTTCATTACAGGTTAACTTTGAGATTACATTTGATTACAGTTTTGATTCTCAGGAAAACCAAGCCGTTGTGAAATTTGAGGCCAGAAGGTACAAAGACGTGGAAATCCTTTTAATTCCACTTTTACTTTCTTTAAATGAATATTCATGAACATTCATGAGATAATAAAGAGACGAGTGATTGATATGATATGATTTACAGTGATGGAAAAGAGGAAAATCCTGCCGACAATACTGTGCAAATATCCATTCCTGTGCAATTTGACACAGGAGTTGTGTTGTCTGCGTGAGTCTGTATTTTTTTTCCTCAGCTTATCAGCAATATAAAATTAACGAATAGCATCACGAAACACGTTAAATACTTTTTCTGTCATTTCACAGGGAGTCAAATATCAACTTTTATGTGGCAGACTCAACCAATCAAGTGGTAACGACGGTAAAAACTCTGAATGACATAGGACCGGAGTTTACCTTTACAGTGAAGGTGCATTTAGCAAATCCACCTTATGCAGTATTATTATCTCATTTTATTATTTTTAATGACTAAAGCAAAATGTGTTCAAAGGTCTCAACAGGTATATTCCCTCTCAGCCTCCTTTTTCTCACAATAAGTCTGCCAGTGAAAACAAAAGGTGAAAATCCACTCCTGTATTTAACCAGCGTGGAGCCACAAGCTGTGAGTGCTCCTATTCTGCAATAATGAAAATACCACCACATGCATATTTTTTGCCAGTATAACTTACAGTAAATGGGGTGTGATAATTGCATTATTGATGGTCATGTTCTCCATATACAGGGAGGATCTATCAGCTGTTCCACCAGCCCAAAGGATCCTCCACAAACCCAGACGGTTTCATTCAGAGAGGAGAATCTCAAAGGTACAAAGAGACTGGTAAGTTGGTGACTCCCTTTGTTCAATGTTTGTCTTGTTTTAATGGTGTGGTTATATTTCACATTAAAGTATCAAATCCTAAATCTCTTTTTTTAATGTTTACCTTATTTAGCACATGGTAGCAAACACAATGCTTGCAGCTTTAAATGTGATTGTATGAGATCGGTCAGCTTATTTGAACTACATATTACTCCACTGTAAAAACTATTTCCAGGACACACATTTTGTATTCATGACCATTCGAATTATATGATTTTTAGAACAAAATAATAATAATACAAAAACAATGGAGTAGTTTAGTCCAGTCTTATTATTTAACCACTAGGGCTGAAATTACAAAACAAATATGTTTAATTTTATGATTTTGTTGTTTTTTTGTTTGCTTTTTTCTGCCAGTATGCTTTTCATGTAGATGAAGTTCCTGTGGCGATTATGCCAAATCGATCACTTTTTTTCTCCTTTTTGTTGTTGCTGTAATCGTTTTGTTGTTGTTTGTTTTTAACCTGATAGGACTGTACAAGTGCAAAATGTGAGAAGATAGAATGCATCCTTAAAGACACTGAAATAAAGAGTGACTATTTAGTAAAGGTAAAAACAAGAATCTGGAATGGCACGTTTATTACGGTAAATTTCTACCTTATATGTCTTCAAAAAAATTTTATGTTACTGATAATTGAAACCACAATAATATCTTAAATCCACAATTTTCCTGTGGTAGGCTTCATATCAGAGCATAGATCTGATTTCCAGCCTGGATGTGAAGACCTCCAAACCGGATCTTCTCATTGTCCAACACAAGCATCTAGATGTAAGTTCACATTAAGATGTTTCTGTTTGTATCTCACAACAAAACACCTGACTCTGCGGAATTTGAAATTTTACTTATGCAGGATGGGTTTATTTAGGCATTTTCTATTTGTTGCAACTGTACTTCAAAGAAAACATAAGTTAAAAGTTTATTTGTCCACACTTTTTTGAGACAGATCTTACAGTGACCTTACCAAAACCTCTTTGTGTCCAGGTGGTTTTGCCTGTCAGCAAACCCGGAGAGAAAGCTGATGTTCCAGTTGGTGTGATAGTTGGTAGTGCCATAGGTGGCCTGGTGCTGCTGGCTCTGGTTGTTGGTCTGCTGTATAAGGTAAATAGTTTATTAAAAATTATGGAAAATACTGAAAATGATCACTGGGAACCTGTTTTTTATGGTTGATGGCAAAAGCAACTCTGATAATTCTGAGTAAATAGGAGTAAATTAGAGTAAACTACATGTACTGTTTCTTCTTTTAAAAAATAAAGTTTATTTATATTCATTGAATGGTGCATCTGTATGCATAGTATTTGAAAACTGGCATTCTACTGAAGCATCTCCCTATGTTGCACTATACTGAGCAAAATCCTGAAAAAGTTTTGCCATTTTTTTTATATTTAACTATAAAGGGCCTTTGCCAATCTATTAAAGCAGTCTCAAGCAACTATTTTCTGTGCTTTCTGGAGTTATTTTTAAGTTTCTCATTGATTTGAGATTATTTCTACACTTACTTAAATCAAGAACTGGAACATAGCAAACAGAGTATAGTTGCCAGAGACATAGATGTTATAATGGAGAACTGCAGAAACCACTGTTCCAACAGGAACTAGTCGAATGGATGAGTGGCTTCTTACTCTGGTAACACAATAAATGGGAGTGAACAGTGTTACTTTTATGCCAGAATACCTTCCCAGAGCTGCTGTTTTGATATGAACAGCATTCCACCCTCAGATCTTCTGCTTGAGGATTCTCCAAAGGTTCTCAATAGGGTTGAAATATAACTATATCTTCAAATAACTGCTGCTTTGCAAGGGCATTTTAACAGCTGCTCTCTTAATCCGATGAATTTGTCTAACAGAGACCTTCCTCATTATGCCTTTATCTGTACAAATCCATCTTATCTTTGTTCTGAATCAGCCACAAACCTCTTCACAGTACAATAACGCTTCAGTTTTCGTTAAATATCTAATGTTTTCATACTTTGTCATACGGCACTACACTATCTCATAATTTTCGTCAGCAGATAGATCTTTTCTCTCTCCCATATTGCTTGAAACCTGTGGCCTGCTTAATAATGTGGAACATCCTTCTTAAGTAGATTTCCTTTAATTGAGTTCACCAGACAAACTAATCAACCAGCTCTCTGAAATTAATTATAGTGATTCAAAGAGCCCTGACACACAATACCATCTATAAATTTAATAGCACAACAAAAAATTTTATCTTTATGACACTTAAATCCAATTTGCATAATAATTTGGAACACGGTGTATACCAGTGATTTCCAAAGTGAATGAAAAAACTAAAATAAAAAAAAAACAGTTACACAAAAGTGTTTCACTGTAAAGATGGTTTGTAGTGTGTTTTGTTGCAACCTGAAGTGTGAAATAAACTTCAGTGGAGTTTGAAAACAAAGTATGTGTATAGGTTTATGTTTGGTTAAACGAAGTGTGTGCCCAGTTGATTTTTTTTTTTCTTTTTTGGGGAGAATTTTATTGTAAAGGTTGAGGAAAAGGCAATGGCTGCCCACAGTTCAGACGGGTTTAAGACGTAGCACGTTTAAATCTCTGGGTAAGGTACTGGCCTGCTAGGTCTCCAGGTTACTGCTTGCAACAACATTTCTCCTGAATTGCTCTGCCTCACTGGGTATTTGACACAAATCTTTCTGTAATGAATTTGCGTTCAAGCAGGAAAGTTCTGTTATCAATTTCATTATTCTTGGGTGGCCATTTTGTTATGCATCTATGCCATCTGCAACTTTCAAAAGCATTCAGTTTGAAAAGAACGGTTGAAAATTAATATTGCTCCACCAAAGCCCTGG
>CAEGAG010215780.1:0-11003 GCA_903067065.1 Brachyrhaphis terrabensis
GAGATGGTCCCATCTAAATAAAAGATTCTCCAGACTCAAATAATACATAAAACGGAAATATTTAATTATTTCTTGCTTGGCCCGGGGGTTGGGAACCACTGGACTAGGTCATCAAATCAGTCTGTCAACTACGTTGCCTGTAGGTATTTTTAATGTCCAGCAGGTGTCAGTATTCAGTGACGCAGTATCGACACAGTATCAATACAGTTTTGCTATGAGTCGACACGATACATGAGGCCTCATTTACCCATCACTAATCGGTAGTCCTTATAAAGTCTAAGTCCTTTTCCCATTAATTTGATCAGTTTGCTTTTGAAATGTAAACTGGGGGCTGTGTCTGCCTTCCTCAGCTCTATTGCAAAACCAGCCAAATGATTGGTGGATTCCTTATATTACCTGTGTTCAGGGTGCTGCTGATTGGACCAGATTGCTTTCATCTGCTGAGAAGTGCTGCAGAGTGGCACACATGTTTATGCACCCACATCTGCACCCATGAGCAGATCTGCACAACACCCTTAATACACATACCATTACACCTCTTCCTTATTTGTCTCTCAACTTTGAGGACAAAGTGCTCCCCTGCTGCCTATTATATTGGGACAACTAACCAAATTTTTATATTTAAAAAAAAAAAATAAGAATTTGATATAATAGACACAGCAAGCAAATCCTCACCTATTGTCCGTCCAGGAGGACCCCAGGCTCCACCCTGCCTGGAGCTTCCAGGGTGGTGGTTGGTTGTATAGGCTCGGAGAGGGTGAGGGGGACCGTAGGTTTGGCGGTGGAGAAGTTCTGAGTCTGGGTGGGATGACCTGGAGCTCCCATATAAAAGGCTGCAGAGCATATTTAGAAATGTTGATTTTAAGAATAGTTTTAATAACATTTTATTACAGTCTGCTTTGACATAGAAATATCACACTAGCAAGATGCAAATAATAATGGTAATATTGTTTAAACTATTAGTTTATTTTATTAGTTTATTTATCCAACATCATTTCACTACAAAGGTTGTCTTGAGGCACTTTGTGAAAAATCATATCCAATTAATCCTAGTTTAATAATAATAATAACCTGAGTTTATTATTCAAATTAGTTGAAAGACATTCTAAGGAAACCCACAGTAGATTGTATTGTGTCATTAACTTGCAGCATTCACTCATCCTGGACCAGCACATAGTGACAGTAGACCACTACTGGCATTTTGTAAGATGACTTTACAACAATCCCTCATACTGAGCATACATGTAGCAACAATAAAGAGGAAAATTTCCCTTTAACAGGAAGAAAGCTCAGGCAAAACCAGAACCTGGAGAATCCAGAGAAGAGACACAAAAAGAAACAGAAGAACTGATTTAGGAATACAGTACTTTCTATGTCAACGAGAAGTATAAAGTTAATAGCAGGAGATTGACAATGTCTAATTGTTAGCAGCATTCTTTCAATCGATTCCCTCCTCGAGGAAAGTGCCAGACATCTAACCTGTAAACACACCTGTAGTTATCTGAAACATTTACACAAACACAAAAGTCTTCTGAAGTCTGCTAGACAAGGGAAGAAAATACTAAGTATGCGTTCACTGCAGACAATCCAGAACAACCGACAAAATTGTGGATTACAGCCATCTGTGGAAAAAAATCTGTGAACCTAAAATTAGCTTAGATGAAATTTATTAAAAATCCATTGTTAGCATAAGTTTACTTGGCACATCGAAGCTAACTGCATGCTTTGGTCAGTGTATAATTTCAGGCTAGTATAATACATCATGTCTATTACTTGTTTTCTAATTACCACAGAGTTTGAACTGACATAGTTTTATCCATACTACAATCTTCAAATAAGTTCCACTGACAGAATCAGGTGGATTCTGTCAGTGGACAGTGGCTTCTGGAAAGTTTAGATATGTAAAAAATGTATAATAATTATTTCTTTCACAACTTATTCCCCTCTTCAACACGGCATGTGTTGCATGTCAAATTGAAATTGAAATGCACTATAAGAAGACACAGCTTTCACGTTCTCTTGTGTTCCCACTGTCAGACATTAAAGCAATACTTCCAATAATAACCTGAAGAATTTTTGTGAATTTGTCCCCAACCCGGAATAGACACCATTGTTTAGCTCTAGACCATAATCTCCAATTTAGATTTGCTGCTTCTCATTTGGCTGCAAGCCACTTAGATCAGTGCACCTTGTAATATTAACAAATAAAAATTTATTGTTTGTGCAACTTTCTTTTTAAACAAATCGGTTAATTAGCTGTTTGAGCAATGATAGTTATTGGCTAAACTTGGCTCCATTTATGCATTACAAATATCCCTCCAGTAATATGTAAGTGAGGATAAATACATGCACAGATTAAGCAAATGTTGCCATGTTTAATTTTATACCAAATTCAGACAGGATGTCAAACCATAATTCTTCAAACAGAATAATCAAATGAATCAGTGTTTCTTTTTTGTATTTAACTGTTGATTAATTATTCTATTTTTATGTAGATTTTTCTTCTATACTTAAGGTACCATATATTGTCTTGCTGTTTCAGGCCAATGTACCCAGAATTGGCTCTTTTCATAAAGGCAGCTGTATACGAAACCAATTGGTGGAGGGGAGCTTCAATAACTCAAAAAACTAACTAAAAATAATAAATGAATAAATAATGGTAAAATGTGCAGTCCTGACTGGTGTCCTTTGTTTGTGTCCTGTATTGAAAATAAAATTCAGAAATATAAACAATAGCCACATTTCTGTTTCTTGTTATTTGAGAGACCTCCCACCACTCTCAAATGTGTTGAAAATGCCAAAATCAGCTGATCCAACATCAGTGAAAATGTATAAATGCTTTAGAGGATCTTAAAACTATATTTTGCAGAGGCTCAGAGTGAATGCTAACCTTTCTAAAATCTTCCTTAAGCTGCAGCAGAGCTAAATCACATTAGCAGGACGGTCTGTTGTTGTTAGAAGCTGAAGTTAGTGTATCACCCTGTGGTTTAATAGATTCACTGTGTGTTTTCCACATGAAACAGCTTTATGTGACCTGCTGAGTGGTTGCTGGACGACACTTCTTATGTTAATGGGACAGGGAGATGTCATAACAAGTTGAAAATAAATAAATGTTTTTAAAAATATCAGAAAAATCCCTTTAAAACAAATCAAAATATTGCTACTTGAGCAGCTGCCTAACTGTATCAGTGCAGTGGGTTGTCTTTTATTTTAGAAATTGCAGCTAGATATCCAGCAGTCTGGCTGCTGCTGCTGCATGATCTGCAACAGGTAAATCTAAGCTACACTGGTCCTGAAGAGATCTCCTTCAGGACCAGTGTCCTGCTATGTGCCGCATCTTTTACACACACTAAAACCCTAAAAGTACATTTAATTCAACCAAAACATGGCCAAACTTTTTAACTCATCTAAACTTCCAAAGAGACTGAAAATTTCAATTATTTCATTTTCATATGAGCACAATTTTGCTAGATTTTGGTCTTTCCGAATACCAGTATATAGAACGCTATAATTTATTATTATTATTATTATTATTATTATTATTACAGTCTTATTATTATGGTAAACAAGTTTTTCCAGTGATAATAGATCCCGTTTTCACATGAAATACAGACTGCAGACATGAATAGTGATTGAAGCTGGACCAGTTTATCCACATAACCTGTAATACATCAACAGTTGGGCCGGAAAGTAGTGGAGTAAACCACAATCTCACTCCAATCAGCTTGCCTGACTAGACTGTAGACTGATGTGGTTGTCAAGGCGACCGCTAATGTGGACAAAAGCTAACACGGAGCTATGCTAACTTTAACGTGACTCTCAGGCCGCCCTTTAAAGACAGTGTGGACGTGAAAGGACGCTGCGTTTTATCTGCCTCCCCCAATTTACAGACACACGCACGAAGTCTCCCGTGAGCTTGATAAAAACACGACGTACCCGTCAACGGACAGCTGTCCAGCCTCCTGCCGTGGGAAACATCCTGCGAGCAGGAGCCGAAACTAATAACATCGTGGAAGTGTTAGCCCTACCGCGTAAAATTAAACGGCGTGATATCCCGGGCAACGTCGTCTGTCATGTGACAATACTGTAAAGTATTGTTTACTGATAAGGAAAGAACGTTCCCACCCTTATGTTCCAGTTGAGTCAGTTGATTGAGCTCGAGCCGCTCCGCGCGCCTCGGCAGGTACACGGCGCGAGCGGAGACAGGGAACTTTTGTTCTCCACTCAGATCAGAAACAGACGTGCCTCTGCGCTCTCTTTCACTTGTCAGTGGATCCGTGTCTTGCATTACTTTGCCTGATGGCTGCTGAAAATAAATCTGTTTAAATTTCGAACATATCTAATTAAGTGGCGTTCCAGTACAGCAGCCGGGGAGACCTGTCATGCACTGGTGAAGCCAATAAGCAAGACAAAGGTGCAGCGGAGACAATGCGTGATGAAACCTGCAAGTCATTTCTCTTATTTTTATTAGTCTCTGCTTGCAACAACCCATCCCCCTTCATATTTCTCCTCTCCTTGGTCTTCAGATCACTATTAACCTTCCAACGCATTCCATGCATTTTAGTTAGAGACAGCCCCCGACACCCCTCCCCTTTCCTGGATGACAATACTGCTTGCTGTACCTGAGACTGGTGGCCATGAAGCGCCAGCAGCAGCACCGTGCCTCTGTGGCTGAGTGCAGCGGCGCAGGCAGCTCTGTTCACCGGCATTGTTTCAACTGAGCCTCCCCTCCTTCCCACCGCCACACGCTTACCTTGCTTTTGCCGATGTGTCGTAACTCCATCCCGTCCCTGCCCCTAGGTCTCCAAATCCTGCTGCGGGATAATTCCTCTCCATGAAAAGAACTGGCTGGATGAAGATGGACAGATAGCGCGCGCTCGAGAGAGAGAGAGAGAGAGAGAGAGAGAGAGAGAGAGAGAGAGAGAGAGCGAGACGGGGGGAAGAGGGGGAGAAAAGGAGGGTTGGAGGACCGTCCTCTCTCCTCAGCCCTCGATTCTGTTTATTTCTCTGCTTGACGAGCCTGTAGACTCGGAGGAACGAGGGGAGAAAGAGGGGAGACACAGCAGCCAGGAGTACCTCCTCCCCTCGCCTCTCTTCTCCTCATATATTTCCCTGTCTATTGTCTGTTGTATTGAGTTGATGGGCCACAGAGCAGATGCTGCGTGTTCTTCAGCTACTTTGATGAGCCAGAGTCTGGATTCAGTCGCACAGCTGCTGCTGCCTCGCAAGTACACTGAAGCTATTTTCCCTCATTTTGTTCACAAGACGCCATTTTTCTGAGATGAAATGACTGAGCTTGGCGTTCACCCTCATCTGTGTAACACACAAACACACTGCGTGTCTAATATACTGTATATTGGAAGACTGTAGATTTATATCCCTGTGAGGAAATATCAAGACTCAGAGCCATCACATGGAGAGAGATTCAAGGACTCCCAACATTTAGGTGAATATTTGGGACAAATTCAAAACACCTGGACACATGTCTTCTACATTTATTTTTATAAAACATCGCACTGTGTAAAAATAATGTCAACTTTTTTTAGTTCTTTTTCATAAATCATTTTGGGGTGAACAGCAGAACCACCAAAAGTGAACCCCACCCACCTCAAAAATAAGCACATGAATCTCATGTGTGCACATTGTTTAACCAGATGTGAGCATCCTGGGGTGGATGTGTTTTACCAGAAATATGCATTCATCATGACCAAACAAGCAACAGAAAACAGAAGGCATAAAGTTCTCTCAGTTAGACATCAGGCACAGAAAAAGACGCTCCCACCAGGGCCACCTTTCTCATTAGTCGTCTCCTGGTTCAGTGGGTTCCGATGGCGACTCCCTGTGGTCAGAGATGGGAAGTATAATTATAAAATACGTAGCAGCCTAGTGTCAGGGCATAAAAGACAGTGGTGCTGACATGTTAGAACGTGATGAGGTGATGTAAGTGCTGCAGATTACAGCACAAACCTTTCAATTAAATGCAAACATACATTAATTATGCTTAACATCATTACAATTTATTGCATGTGTGCCTTAGCAGCAGCCCAGTTTGTGTTCATACTGACTTGTCCTCAAAACAATGGCAGAAGGCAGTTTGGCCCAGTGGATTACATTTTCTTCAACATCAGAAGGATTCCAGGGTGTAAGTGCATAATTCACTAGGAACACATGGCATCATGCTGCACGATGATAAAAAGGTCCATCCAGTGGGGAGAGTGTGATGGTCTGTTCTACTGAACCTTGGGTTCCTTCCATGAGTCTGTTAGTTGGATTCCTAGGCAGTGCTACACACTGTGCATCCCTTTATATACATTCCTTTATAGAAATCTTATAGGAAACTTGCCACCAAGTAAAAATGCTTCAGGAATGGTTTGAGAAGGCAAAGGTTTTTCACTTGACCTCTGAAGTTTGTTACCTCTGAAGTTACAAACCTAAGGGTTTGTAAAACCTAAAGGGTCTACTGCTAACATCTTTATGCCTGATACAACAGAGGTGTAGTACAGTCAAACATCAACACTCAAACACTCAAAAAGCAGGAAGCGGACTATAGCACATTGCAATTTGGTTAAATACAACTAAAACAAACGTGAGTCTACAGCTAGTGTAAGAAATGGCTCATGGTCTTTTGCCAAAGAAAAATGAGAAATCCTATAACCGCTATCTGACACCACTCCATTTTTATTTCTATTTTGTGAAGAAAGAAGTTGTGCTCTGTTTTCTTCAGAAGTTTTCATACTGTTTCCTTTAGTAGTCCCTGGTACAGTGCAACTAGAAGTGAGGGCCTGAAACAGGTTTTTCAAAGTGACACAGAGTTTCTGCACTGTGTCAGATTAACTCATTTGACAGTGCAGTTTGAAAGTGAACCGCACCAACTGAAAATACAACAAGTGTCGAAATGTTGGTCCCCAATCGAACCGAGTCTACTGGTCCACCAGATGCGAAAACACCCTTAGTCACTTGTTTGCTAAGTCCTTATCAGGCATGTCAGTAGATGGACTGTCAAGTTTTGGTAGCCCATCTACCAAAACTCTATATAGCCTGCCATATAAATCACACTCAGGCATACTTCATTTACCAAAGTAGTTAACTTCTGAAAGTAGTTAGTACACTACATATTATTAATGGGTATCCAACTAGACCACAGGTGTCAAACTCCAGTCCTGGATGGCCACTGCCCTGCAACTTTTAGATGTGCCTCTGCTGCACCACACCTGAATAGAATAATTAGGCCATTAGCAAGGCTCTGGAGAACTGATCTACACAAGAAGGAGGTAATGAAGCCATTTCATTCCAGTATTTTGTACCTGTGGCAACGGCCCTTGAGGACTGGAGTTTGACACCCCTGAACTAGACGGATGAAGGTTTGCCACAGTTAACACACATTTATTCTATGCTATTGTTTTGTATATTTCGCATTACAATATATTATGGAAAAGACACATAAATAGTATTCTTTCTATCCACTTATTAGTTAAACACAACTTTGTTTTTGTTTTTCCACATTAAATTCTTTTGAACTCAGATTGAAGTTTTGTGACTGTAACAAATATGAATATGCAGACTGTCTGTGGAAATTGGCTCCCTGTACACTAGGTGGCAGAGTTATTCCACAGAAAACCCATCACATTGCCTTGAACACTGCTGTTGAATGCTGGCGAATGAGCTTTCTCCAGCCAGGGGTTCCCTGTGTTTTGCCAGGCATGTAAAAGAGGTGTTCAACAAAGTCTGTTTGTTGTCATAGTTTAACTGGTCCACATTTGATTTCTTAAGTTCTATTAGAAGCATGTACAGCATTGAACATATTGGACGTCTGTACATGTTGACTACCCCACCCACTTACCCTGAATAAGGTGGTGGAGGGGCATCATGCTGTCCACTGTGGATCAAAGCTTCATTGTAGCTGGGTAAAGGTGGAGGTGGGACCACCACTCCAGACAGGGGCACCACCTCCGGGACTGGGGCCCCATCTGCTCCCATTCTGACTGGAGCACTAGAGCAGAGCAAGGACATAAAATAAAAGTACAGAACTGAGGAAGCTGACTAGCAAAACAATAGAAAGATAGAACTGTTTTAAAATTGGATAAAAATAAATTCATTTCATAAACCAATTTTCATTTCATAAACCAATGACATCAGCTTGAATCACATCTGTTTCCTACACATACAGATACATTTACTGCCTGCTTTGCAAACAGGGGTAAAATCATGAGAGGCTCACATAAAAAAAAAACAACCATTACAGTACATTTACTCAATGGAGAAGGATAATCAACACTAGTGTGCTACGGACTGTGCACACTAGTCCGTGCACACGAGAAGGTTTTATATAAAATCTGCTCAAAACAGGTTTTATAGAAAACCTGTTTCGAGCAGCCAGTTGTCTCTTTCAGCAAGATAATGCCTCCTCTTTGGGGGAAATTTTCTGCCATAATTCGAGAGCACATATTTTCTGTCTGAAAGCAGGACTTTGTGTTTTTCTTCTCAAAACTTGTAATGCTTGTACTCAAAACTTCTGCTCTCTTTTAAAAATTCTCTGTGCTATCTCAAATCTTTCTCTTCTCACTCAGAACTTGTCTGATCAAATTTCCGCCTGCAAACCTCTGCTCGCTTGCGAATCATTTTCTGCTCACGCTTGGAACAAAAGAGCACCATCGCCTGGCAACTTCTCTGCCAGTAGAATGAACTGGGTGCGTTTGTTTCCTTCTAGTAGGTGTACCTGTGTGGCTACCATTTAATTCAAGGGGCACATCTAGAAGTTTCAGGACTGCGTCCCTCCAGGAATGCTGTTTGAGACCACTGGTTTAGGGTCAACTGTGTTTAAATTTTAACTTTTATTTTGATGATTTGTTGTGATTTTTCAGTAAAATTTCGCACTTCGACATAAACATACCGGCCAGACCTTGTCCTGGGTTTCTTCTTGTTTTTGTAGCAGTAGACTCCAAGGACCGTGGCAATAACAGCAGTCACTACGATGGCCAGGATTCCCGCCACCAACCCAGAAACATCCAAGTTGGAGGAATTTGGATCTGCTAGAATAAAATGTTTGATGCAAACAATAAAAACAAAATGTCTCTGCACTCTATTTCGCTGGTCTGCTTTCATAATTTATCTTTTACTGTGAATTCTCACTTCTTATAACAGTTCTGTTTGTTTGCAACAAAAACTCCCGGAAATTCATAATATGCAGACAGTTGACTGATGTTTTTGAAGATGAGGTTAAAATGTATTGCTTTTTACCAATAATTCAATAAAGGTTATTTCAAGAATAGTTATACAGTTTTCCAAAATGCTAAACAATGGATTTGGTCTTTCATTTAAGCATGTTTGTTTTTCAACAGACAAGCAAAATTGAAATGATTTCCTGGGAATATTCAATTCATTGTTTTACTACATGTATTGTTTTAGTTCTGGTTTCTGACTTTGATTTTAATGGCGCTTGTCTTGGTTTCTAGGAACCTGTTTTGTGTTTTAATTTTTTTCCTCAAGTTTTAATTCGGTTACCTAGAAATTTATTTAGCTTTAATAACACTATTTTCGGTCTTATTTTGCATTTGCAATACATTTTGCCCAATGTTGCTTTATTATTCAAAGTCTTAGCTTCTAATCTGCACTGAATTTGTCACTATTGTCTTACATGTAAAGTTGAAACCAGAAGTTTACATACACTGAACAAAAATACACTGTTTTACAGGCAGAAGTTAAATTAGACCAAATGTCTCTTATTTTAGGTCAATTGGGAAATTACCAAAATGATTTCTATTTGCTAAAAGCCAGAAAACGTAATATTAGATTCAAGAATCAGACGTTTGTATAAATAATAATTGCTACCTCACCAAACAATGAGGAAAAACTGATCTGATGTCATAGCTTTGAAAACTTCTGACAGGTTCACTGACACAATAATGTATGTATATGAAATGAACTGGACCTGTTTTATTCTGAATTAAACTGAACTTGTATATTATGAACTCTTCCAGAAGTGTGTTGTTGCCTTCAGTGCATTAAGACATATCTCCCCCCCCTCACACTAACATGTTATAAATTCACTTTGGGTGAGCTCAACCTAAAGTCATACATGAAAGAAGGAAGATAAAGATTTTTCTAACCTGGTTTCTTATCATATGTACTCCAAAACTCTCTCTGAAAAAAGAAGATAACCAGTCAGTAAAGTGGCCTCTGATTGTATTATCTTTAAAACATTTTCCATTCACTTATTTTTCATATTTCCTTTCCAAGCTGCCAGACTTTCCTTTCTTCAGTGGTCTTCAGTCCCTTTACTGGGTTTCTGGAGTTTTTAGAGAATTGGATCAATGTGAACATGTCTTCCACATTTCAGGTTATGTACAAATACCCTTTATAAACATTTTTCACATTTCTCATCTCACAGCCATAAACTTCAACTTATTTTCTTTAAATTTTACATATTTTACATTTGTAGCACAGATCAATACAATTTTTCACTGTGTGTGCCGTGGTTTTTTGGAAGGAAGGAAAAGAAATTGTAATACAATTTTGGATCTTTAGTTTTTGTGTTCACTTTTTCTTTTTCTTTGATAACATTTTTTTAGTTAAATTCTGTCAGGTTCTGTGTTTTTCTGTGTGTTTATTTCAAGTTCTGTGTCTCTGTGTTCTCCGTGTTGTCCTGCCTCCCCTCAATTGATCCCAGGTGTGTCTCGTTTCCCTGATTACCCCTTGTGTATTTAGTCCCACCTGTATCCTGTGTTCCTCGTTGGGTCCTTGTCTAAGTTTGTCTACGTCTGTCTGCGTTCGTTTGAATTCTGCCAGTCTGTTGTCTACGGTGGCCGACAGGTGCAAATGCGCAGCAAAAGAGAAAACATGCAAACAAAAAAAAAGACACGCGCCGACAGGTGCAAATGCGCAGCAAAAGAGAAAACATGCAAACAAACAAAAAGACACGCGCCGACAGGTGCAAATGCGCAGCAAAAGAGAAAACATGCAAACAAAAAAAAAGACGCGCACAAATTAAATGCAGCAAACAAAAA
>CAEGAG010215790.1:0-40175 GCA_903067065.1 Brachyrhaphis terrabensis
ATAACGACTAATGTCCGTGACTTCCGGGTGCAAAACACGGATTTCTCCGCTCAGTGCCTCTGACAAATGATCTGCCGTTGCGAATAAAGGAGTTTTTTTTTTTGGCTTTTTTTCTGTCGGCTGATTTTATGTCAGACACGAAACATTTTAAAAGGGAGCCCTGAGCTTGTTTCTCCCCTCTGGAAGTGATGAGAGACAATGACACCAGAAGTGATGCTTATGCACAGGGTGTTTGGTCTCTAGTGGCGAAGCAGTTTGAAGCTTCATTTCCGGGATAAATCCATCCTCCTGTCTCTTCTCTGGGCCTTTTCCCTTCGCAAAGAAACTTTCCACAGACATCTGATCTGTTTCTGACTCATTTTGCTGCTTGTGGCTCAACGTTGGCGAGCAAGACGTAACCGAGAGAATCCGGTTAAAGGATTTTCAAAATAAAAGGTCCTCCAGACTCAAATAATACATAAAACGGAAATATGTAATTATTTCTTGCGCGGCCCGGTACCAATTGGTCCACGGACCGGTACCGGGCCGCGGCCCGGTGGTTGGGGACCACTGCTCTAAGACACGTAAAGAATGCATCCTTCAGATAACGAATTGGTAAAAAAAAAATGCGATAGTTTAAAAAAACGTATTAAGACTACATTAACATAACATAATCACACCACATACACTGTATCTATATGTAGTCTGCAACATGTACTAATTTTCTTAAGAGAAAATGACAACCACATTATTTTCTTTTGGATTTATTAAAAAGGTTCGGTCCACAGTAGTTCAGAGTCTGGCAACAACATAATTAACAAAACAAAAGAAAAAACAAAAACAGTAAATAAAAATAAAGTTTACACCCCAAAAATAGCACTGAGCAAAATGCCTAAGTAGGAAGGGATAAATAGAAGTAAAGACTTTAAAAATACAAACATGTAATTTAAACAGATTTTGTTTGCAAATTTATCAACAGTTTTGGTCAGTGAGCTTTGAGTTTAAATTTTACAAAAAACAGTTATCTATTTCCTTATTTTAAGAAAATATTTATTGTCGGATACAGATAATGTCCACATCTGATGAATTTAAAAAAAAATGTACACAGTAAAAACGGCTGGTAAATATAACGCCACACCAAAACTAACAGTGCTTATTTTTTAAAAGGAAGGTTTGGTTAGTTCTTTCTTTCTTTTCATTTAAAAAGCAAAGTAGGCAAATTAATTCCTAAACTGCCCAACAGAAAGCAGCACACTGACCACAGAAAGACAGAACACCTGAAAGTAATTTTAAGAAACAATAAAATACTGTATGGCTTTGCAATTATTTTCATAAAAATATTTCTGATTTGAAAATATTTCGGCATTTGAAAAATGCAAGTTTTTGTAAAATGTTTTTTGAATATTGAATTCATTTGTTTCAGTGGCACAAAAATAGGCAAGATGTAAATAGCTGAAACAATTTTAAAATGTTTTTTGTATATTTTTGCCTATCTTCAGATAAAAAATTTTTTAGCAGGAGAAATAAAGCTTTTAGAATTACTCCAAAACCCCTTGTTTTTGTGTGCAGCGCAGTATGTTTTGTGAATGCGAGTTTAAGGTGATGTTGCAGGAGTATTTGTGTTGTGAGAGATTTGTGTGAAAAATGTAAAAAAATAAAAAAAATGTAAAGACTTCTCCACTTCTGCTGGAAATTGTAGAGAATCAAATCACTCCAGATCTTTGATAAGGCACAGAATTCTTTAAGGCACAAAATGTAGGTGCGGTGAAAATCCTTAAGGCACAAATGTGATGAAATGTTTCTTGATGCACCAGGAGGAAACTTCCTTCTTGAAGTGATGACATTTTAAAGGGTTTCACTTCACGATTCCTCCTTTCTTCCCATTCCTTTTCTACTCTAAGGGGCTTTGAGCATCTGCTAGCAGCTCTGGATTTAAACATTCAATTGGACACTGGATGTTCTGAAAGAAAACAACAAGAAAATGGGTTTTAATGCTATCTGGGATGAATAGAATCACAAATACATTTTTAAAAGGTACACAATGCAAACCTCTTTTAGCTAGCATATATATATATTTGCACTAAGCATCTAAGAAATGCCCAAAACATACATATAAAAAGTTCATCAATCATCAGAAAATGAGTTCCTGATGCTCAATTCAGTACAATAAAACAGAGTTTTATAGATAAACTCAATATCCTTTCTAAGAGCAAAAACAGCCACTGACCAGTTTACGTAGAGCATTTTCCCGGTAGCGCTGGAAGGCATCTAAGCCACCAGGCTGCAAGACCTCAGCCTCCACATTGGTTTGTCCTCCAGGCCTTCTGCAGTTCTCACATCGCCAGCCCTTTACAAGGAGTTAAACAACACAGTTAACACAAAAATAAAAGCTTTCTGACCATCAAATATATAAATGTTATGATGCAAACTGAAATCAAATTTCAGGTTGTCCAGCCTGATTAGTGACCAGCTGGTGCCTTTTTGTGCATCCAGACCAAACAAAGCCCAGCAGACACAAACAATGAAAGAAAAGTTCATCCAGTTTTTTTTAAGAGTTTTTTAGACAATGCTAAATTATGCACATGAAAATGCAAGATTAAAGAGTGCTGTGAAAAATGTGAAAATTAAATTTTCCCATCAAAATGTACACTGTAATTGCTAAGAGGTTGCTAACAACAATATTCTTTTTTGGTGTGGACGCTGTTACAGAGGGAAGAACACTATTAGGCATTTCCAGCATCAGTAAGGCTTTTAAAAACAATGTTTGAGGAAGCACAAATGCATTAAGAATTTGTTAGAAAATGTGTACTTTCTGAGGCATATTGACTTCTTATTTATTCTGCCGTATTAAAGAAATGACACTTCAGCAGATAACTTAAGCCAAGCTTCTCCATTCTTTTGAACACTTGACATTTTTGAAAAACTCTGTGCCAAGAAACTTCAACCTTGCAGAAATAATGACTGATCAAATCTATCTAAACATTAAATTTTCTAAACTTTTTTTTATTTTACAATTTTGTTTTCTTACAAGAAATACTGAATCATTCATAACATCTCTATGTTATTTCGTCCAAACTTTACAAAGAGAGACATTACACTGTTATTAAAATAACATGAGGGGGGAGTGTTAAAAGCAGCCATGATGAAAAAATGAAAGAGCCAGACACTTTAAAAATGCTGAGTCACTGGTTGCTTTAATGATTCCCCCTTTTATGGAGAGCAGATCTTTTGACCCAAACAATATTTCAATCAGTACCTTATAGAAAAAAAATTTGTCTTTTTCTTGTAAAACTCTTAAAAGCCATACATTACTTGCATGTTTTTTATCAAACTGATCGGGGAATATAAATATTGAGGTGGAATAAATCTGTTGCATAATAACAAGGCTCAAAACTTTTGCATTACCACCAGGACTAAGGCATGATAGCCTCATCTCACCTGTTGTCCTCCATAGCAGGTACAAGTACAGATGGCACCCATATATTCCTTCTGCCACTGGTTTCCAATTTGGTGCATTTTTCCATCATCATAGCAAGTGGACTCATCTGGAAAATAAAGCAGAGTAATAAAGATCAACAAAAAACAATTTACATGATAATAAAGCAGGAGCATATAATAATTTGAGATTTACAGAGTTAAAATTCTGTGTACTTACGTGGTTCGCATTTGAACTCTCCTTTGCCGTTGCCCAGACAGGTGCAGCTCATCATATGACCGTTCTCAGCACGACGATCCCACTTTTCTCCAATGCGGTAATTATTACCGTTGTCATGGCACCACTCTGTGAAAGGGAGTGGTGGCAAACAAAGGCAGAGAGATTTAGAAAAGAGAGGAGAGGATAGAGTTGGAGTGACGAGGCAGATAAAAAAGTTCAATACATGTGAGAAGACGCTCTTTGAAGAGTGCATTTATTTATATTAAACAAATATAAAACTCACAGTGAAGTTGTCTAATTATGTGTAGAATAAACTTTTTTTTTTCCCCAGAGTAAAGTACCAAATATAATCCAGTCATTCTGACCAGTAAATCGGCAGATGATCCCAGTTCCTGGTATTGTCATGTTAGCTGTTAACTGTTATGGACAATACAAGTAACGGAGTTCTGATGCTTAGACAGAGCAGAGGGTTTGGCATGGGCAGCCTTCAGACGCACTCAAACATCTAAAATCTGTTCATGCGAGGTGCCCACGCATGAATATCTGCAGCACATAGAGCATTCCTCTGTCAGCTTCTATGGCATTTAATTCACAGCTAAGGAATTTATACTGAGGATAGTATTTCATGTTTATTGCCAGCATTTAATCTCAGTTAACTGAGCAATACTACATTAATAATTTCCTTTTGTGTAAAAATGCTGCAATGAGTTATTAAGTGTTTGCAAAGCACTGCAGAAATGGGTTAGTAAGCCACTCACTGGATGAATCACACCTAAAGTGACCACTGCCGAGCCCCAGGCACCGGCACCACAGCTTGAAGCCCGTCTCGGACATGCGCTCCCACTCAGAGCCAATCTGGTGGTACGTGTGCGTGAATGTGTCGTAGCACACGTCTCCATTGGTGGTAATAGGAATGTCATCTGGAACTTCAAGAGGAATACAAAAAAAAAGTGAATTCATGCAGTCTTGCTAAAAATTTAGATGGAATGTTAACATGGAATTAAAAAAAAAAAATCTCTACCTGCATTGCCAACAGTAACAACTTCCTCTAGAACTGTTTGTTTGTCTCCATCCTTCACAGCCTCTACGAGAACATTATAGGATGCTCCAGAAGTCAGTCCGATCAGGGTGGCGCTGTTGGAGGTGCCTGGCAGGCGCATCTGAGTGTCAAACAAGAAGGAGGCTTAGCTGTGATCACCACTTTAGATTTCATGTATATTAATGTAAAGAAAAATGTCCATGAATACCTGAATGCCTCCTTCCTCCAGGTCTGTAATTGGGCTGCAGGACACCTCGTACTCAGTGGTTTCAGGGACAGGTTGCCAGGAAATGGTTGTGATTGTCTTTGCTTCTTGGGGCAGCTCTGTTTCGTTGTCAGGGAAGCCGAAAGCGAGACCAGGCAGTGGGGTGTCGCTGACCTACAGGTTCCAAAATAGGGCACAAAGGCAAAGTTAACTCATTAATGAACAGAAGACAAACAATTCTGGTCACATTTCATTTCTAAATATTAAAAGAAAATACATAATATTGCACATGACAATAATAGTCATTACCATGAGCAAATCTTATACTTAACATATTTGACCTTAAATATTTTGCACCTTAGAACTGAAGTATTGGGAGTTCTGATTAGATAACCAATTGCTATTAGAAAATGCTTAAGGCTATTTAAAATGTAAACTTGGTAGTTTAAAATAGTAACACAACATTAGAATTTTCTAAAACAGCAGGTCTAAGTGTTTTGAAAATCCAAACTTGTAAAGTGGACACTATAATCTGATCAGTGAATCTCTATAGCTATGAAGGGGCCCAAACCTCAGTGCATTAAAGGTTGCCCAGCACCGTAAGCTTTATTAAAAGGCACTGTGCCTGAAGAATGCAACAATGAATGTATGCACCTTAAAATAACTAAAAAATTAAAAAGAAAAATTATACATCTAAAAATGTGCTTTAAAACTACATTCTTTTAGGTTGATTCTTAGTCTTGGTTGACTAAATAAATATTATGGGACCAGATTAGGAAGGTAATACAAATATTACACACCTTGACCAGGGGTACTCTGTTTCCATCAGGACCAGCTACAGGAATATAAATCAGGGGCTCTCTGAGTGTGGGTCTCTGGCCTTCCTTGGGTCCACCATAGGGGCTAGGAAGTCCAACATTTGGGCCCAAGTTCTGATACTCTGTATAAATGTGCTGCCCCTGCTGGCCCGGTTGGTTCTGACCACTTGTGCCAGCCAGATGGACATAGTTAGAGTCAAAACTGAAAAAAAGGGAAATACATGCAAATGAGAACAAAAAGTGTACTAAAAGGTGTTTTAAAAAATACCAGCTATTTGATCAAATAATTTTCATAAGGTTCTTTTTTATGCCTCACATCTTTTCGTTCAAGGACTCTGGAACATCCAAGATGTCGGTGCTGGGCCGATGGGGAAGTTGCGGCAGTTCAGGTACCAACATCTGATGAACAGTGGAATAGTCTGCAGCTGGCTCTGATTTTACAAAGAGACACATAAATGTAAGAAGGAAATACTTTAACCAACTTTATCTGAACAACATTAAAAACTAATTCTGGCCTAAACTGCTCCAGTTAAAATAGCGCAACTAAGCATTTAAAAAATACAAACATGTAAGATATAGTTAATCTGTCGTTTTATAAAAAAAATAAAATAAAAAAAACTGAGCAATCCATATGATTCTAGTACAGCTTTCTTTTTTCTTTTTTTGCTAAAGTCACCTGTTTATTTTGTCATCATTTTGGTCATGACAATACGGAATTTCACTGCCTTTTGAAGATGCAATTTCAAAAACCGACTAGCTGCTCAAATACATTTTAAACACAAAATGTTTGCTGGAAAAAATATTCCATTTTATTTGTTTAAACACCACTTGTTTTATGTGATTACATGGCAGAAATCACCAAAAAGATTAACATGCTCAATGCAGTTATTTAACAGTTATTCTAAACCACTAGAGGGCAACGCCGACTAGATAAAAAACACACTAGGTTAAACTACAAATATAAGACAAGTCACCATTAAGTTATGTCTATTATAATGTTTTATTTATGATTTTCAATCTATATTTACTAATAACAATTATGCTACAAGCACAACAGAAAAGCTATCATCTTGCAAAATCTAAAAAAAACTGTAAAAAATTTGTATATAATATATATATATATATATATATATAAAAAATAAATATTGAGCTATGTTTCACTTACGGGTTCTGGCCTTGCCCACAAGCGGTGTGCTTCTCAAAGAGTTCTGCAGTGCCACAATCTTAATGACATACTCCGTTCCTGGTTTAAGGCCTAAGAACAAAATAAAAGCACATAATTAAAAGTTATCAACATTTGCCAAATTTAGTGAAATATTTATAGAATTTGTATTTAGCCTTTTTCATTAGCCCACTCACCATCGATGGTGGCGAAGCTCATGCCTGCGTGAGGTCTAGGAGTCAGCTCGCGAGGCAAACCCCCAGCCTCCTCATAAGTGACATAATAGCCGGTGATCCTCGGACTGTGTGATGGTTCCCACATGAAGGAAATGCTGGTAGGATTCAGTGCAGTAAAGCGAATGTTGGTGGGAGGAATGACTGTTGGTTGAGCTGTAAATCAAACAAACAGAAAAACTTGTTTTCTCATCAATTTGAACAGCATTTCTTGATAAACAGCTGACATCTAATCACGTTTTGCTACTTATCAATGTCATCTTCCTGCAACTGCAACAACATAAACTACACCTAAGATTTCTACACTCTCTATGCTACAAACCCAGAATCTTTTAAGGTCACACACAAAAATAATTTAGGTTGAACAGTCAGGATTAGTAGAAAGTAAAAAGAAAAAAAAAAAAAAGCTAACTTAAGATGTAATAACACAGCTGATGTTTTATTTTTACAAAGTTTCACAAATGCAGAATTCACACTCTAAGAATCTTAATCCAAAATAGACAACAGACAGATCAGTAAGACTGAAGATGAAAGGACTGAAATGCTGGTTAGTTCAGTCCTGGAAATGTTACGGAGGACAAACTGTTTGCATTGCAGACATCCTCAACTGCATAATTCAAACTTCCACACCTATCTTAACTTTGCTTTCATGGTAGACTATTGAAAAGAGACTTCTGACAGAGTGGTAAGAATAAAAGTAGAATAATTGAAAGGCTTTTGGCATAATCCTTGATGTTCCTGTAAACAATGACCTTTAAACCACCATTTTAAAACGTTAAGCTGTATGTTTTTGTCTTTATTTACCAGGTAAAGTCACGTGGAGTTATTTTTAAAGCTGTACATAAATAATGTTTTCAGGGCAGCTAATGCTAGACAACAAACCTGACAGCCTCTTATGTATACATAGAAACAACTAGGAGATTTCTACCATGCTTCCCTCTCTCCCTTAAAATTTCCAAGTTTCTCAACAACTCTACCAAAACAAATTAACAAAACTGATAGTTGGAGAGAGGTTTTTCCTCATGAATTGATTTAATAATGACTGATTATTTTACAGCAACAATAAAATTTCACTGCGGAGTCATAATAAAAAAGTCTAATTCTGAATATTTCCTTAGTGTAATACATCTGTTTCTGAACACAGGCGATTGATTACCTGTGGTAGCAGTAAGTGTAAAAGGTATGCTTCGTCCATTGCCCTTCAGTGTATAGAGATTGACCTTGTAGGTGGTGCCAGGCTCCAGTCCTACAAGTGGACATAAACAAGTTAGTGCATCTATGCAAGTCTAAAACCAAAACTAGAAGCTTTTTTCACTCTTGTGATTTGAGAAACTTGTCTACCTTTGAGAATGTATGTGCGTAAGTCAGGCCCAATTGACTTCTGAATGGGAATGTTGCTTGGAGAAGTGGTGGTGGGCGTGGCTTCGATCAAGAATCCAGAGATGGTGTCGACCTTTGTCCTCCAAGTGAGGGTGATGGAGGAATCTTTAACTTCGGATATACGCACCCGTCGAGGGGGGCTGATATCTTCATGAGAGCGAGTAAAAGAATAAAGCATTACTTTGTATAATGTTACACCAAAAACTGTCAGTCTTTCAAACGGTCAAAATTAGAGACTAACTTTCCAGAGTGGTGACCTCTCCTTGAACTGGTCTGCTGGTGAGAGAGTTCTTCAAAGCATATACATAGACTTCATAGGTTGTTGCAATCTATTAAGAGATAAATGAACAAAATAAATTACAGTAGAGACTGAGAGTTTTGTTTATGAACCTGTTTTGTCACAATATCAACTAAATGTGCAGATCTCTACCTCGTTAGTTATTGTGCATGCAAGTTGAAAAAGATGAAACACTTCACATTAGAAATATTTATTTTGTAAAGTACTTTGATATTATATTTGTTGTGCATTGGTGCTATACAAACAAAGTGATTAACATTTTTATCAGCTAGCTCACTATAGTTGAGCATTGTATCCATGGCAGACCCTAAATACATTTCAAGCTACTTCTAGTGGATTTCAGTCACACTCACCATGAGTCCAGGGATGTGGGCCTGAGTGGTATCTGGGGCCAGGTTGATCTCTTTGGTAGGTCCACTCTTCTTCTTCGGGTTTACTACAACACGGTATCCAGTGAG
This sequence comes from Brachyrhaphis terrabensis, assembly GCA_903067065.1. Taxonomy (NCBI): domain Eukaryota; kingdom Metazoa; phylum Chordata; class Actinopteri; order Cyprinodontiformes; family Poeciliidae; genus Brachyrhaphis; species Brachyrhaphis terrabensis. The sequence continues at coordinate 9,228 of CAEGAG010215790.1, forward strand.
GCCCGGAAGACCAGTAATCAGATTTCCCTGACCGGGCGCAGTCCAGCGCATGGTAAAAGACGTTGGACCAACATCAGAGAACTGGAGGTCGGTGGGAGGAGAGATGGCTAGAAGGAATTAAAAAGAAAAAAGAGTCAGAAAGAAATAATGATCTCTGTTTTATGAGCCATAAGTTTTACAAGAAAAAGATAAAACAAGAACTGCAATGCCGAATAAAGTAGTTGTAAAAATTTCCTACCTGTAGCTTGTGTACCGATCAGAGGAGTACTGGTTGTACCATCATGCATGGCAATAACCTTCACTGTATATTCGGTTCCCGGCTGTAGTCCACTGATAATGGCCGACTCAGCATCTCCTCTTGGAGATGGATACAACTCTCTCTCGCCTTCCTCCGAACTTGAGTACAAGACACGGTAAGACGTGACAAATCCCTCTGGACTATCCCAGCTGATCCGCAAGGAAGTGGAATCAACATCTGCGAAGGTAAGGTCCTTGGGACGGTCCACATCTAAAAAGGTCAGATTTTGGGTTTTATTCCTATTTGTGCATGGTAAGTAACAGTTATCACTTCTCCCTATAGAAATAGACTTACTTGTCACAGCATTCACCACCAAAGGAGAGCTCTCGCCATTTTGACCGAGGGCATTCACACTAAAAATGTATTCTGCAGTCGGCATCAGGCCTGAGAAAGTGAACTCGGTTTGATCTGAAGAAGAAAGTCAAAATGTAGCAATTAAATCTCAACTCATGCTAAAATAGCACATACCATACAAAGGTATTTCTGGAAGGTTTCCGTATTTTGTCAGGTTTGTGTACTTTTGTTATGATTTTACGCAATAGGTGAACACAGAGCCTTGTTGCAAATACATTTGGTAGGTGCTGAAAAAGTGAGTTGAAACACTATACCTGGAGCCACCACTTCAGTGAATGACACCCCTTGTCCATTTCTAGGTGCCCCAGTCACCCTGTAACCTTTGATTGGACCCTGAGCCGGACTCCATCTCACTGTGATGCTGTTGTCGTTCACATTTGTCACCTCCATTTCAGAGGGAGAGTCCACGCCTTATAAAGGAACAGAAAGAGTTGAAGAAAGAAAGACTGGGCCTCAACCACAAAAAGCTTAATTGCCACTCATGTTAGTGTGTTTGGTGTGTGTGCATACCAGTCCTGTGTGTAACGTAGATGGGAATGCTAGAAGCAGGACTGTCTCCTCTACCTGTCACAGCATAGACTGTGATAGTGTAATCAGTACCAGGCTTTAAATTGCTGATTGTAGCAGTTGACTTGGTGCCAGGCACAGTAAACTCCTTAGTGTGGCCACCTGAGGAAAGCAGCGAAAGTGTCAGACATTTTTTTTTTAAATATGCAATTTTATCTTCAGACCTTTTTGTCAAGCATATAAAAAAAGAAAGACTAATCAGAGATGTTCATTTTTCTTGATTAAATCACTTTTCGGTATGTTCTCTCATTTGTTTAAAACATTTTGAACTGCTGTGAATTATAATGAAAACTGATAGGGTTACTTTAAAAAAAGTAGAAATGTGTAACACCAGTAAGTGCTTTTATTTTAAAAGGCTACTCTCACTAATAAATCCAAATAAATTTTTACAGCAAAGTAAGTAGGTTACATATTTGCTGCCTAAATACTGACCTGCTTTCATCAGTTCATGAGAAAAGATAACTCTTTAGAGCCCTATTCCAAGTTAGGTCTGGACTTTCAGTTTTTGTAACTTTATTCCAAGTGTGAGACCCAAACCAGTATTTCTGCTACTAAATTAGTTAAAATATGCAATCTTTTTTTAATCAATTAATGGTCACCTGACTCTCCGTGAGTAATCCTGTAGTAGCGCACTGTGACTGGTGGTGCGGCCCAACGAACGGTGATACTTGTCGGGGTGGAGTCAAGCACTTCCAGGTCAGTTGGAGCATCAGAAACTGAACAAACAGTAAAATAGCACTATTAACATCTTTGTGGCAATGTGACCACTTAAAATATAATAAAATGCATCCTGGATCCATACTTGTTTTCTGTGTCCCACTGAGCGGGAGGCTCTCTTGTGGTCCGCTCACAGCATAGATGCCGACCAAGTAGTCAGTATCCGGAGTGAGACCAGTCATCGTAAAGTGGTTTCTTGAAGGTGGTAACCTCTCATCCTTGGCTCTTCCACCACTAACCATCTGATAGCGAACTCGGTATCCAGTGATTCTGCTTTGGGGAGATTGCCAGTGGATGGTGAAGGAGTTTGTCATGATTTCAGAGAAACGCAGGCCAAATGGTGAATCCAGAGCTGAATACAACAAAGGACGCATAGAGATAATAAGAAAAAACATGTCCATTATGCTTATGCATAAAACAGGACACAAAGGACACAGAGTTTGTTTTTTTAGAATCTCAAGTCACCTGTTTTCTTGATACCAACAGCAGGAGAGCTCTCTCTCTGCTCATAAACACACACCACTCTCACCAGATACTCTGTGTTAGGCAGCAAATCTAAGAATAGCAAAAAGATCAAAATTAGAAAATGCATCCACTTCTGTGTTTGCATGTTCTTGCATCATCTGCGCTCAAAGCAACTTACTTCTTAGCACCACTCTATTTGTATCGCCTCCAACACTGGTTTCTGTAATTTCATCTTCATTATCAATGGGGTGGTATCTAAATAAAGAACAGTACAGTGGTAAGGGTACAAAAACAAATGAAAAGGCCTGAGATATGGTAAAATACGTTAAAAAATGCTCAACGTTTTGTTTATTCTCATACCTAATGATGAAACTGTTAATGTCTGAGCTGTTTGGAACTTGAGGAGAAACCCATGTGACCTCAAGACTATCTGGTCCGATTTCACCAAAATTCAAATTAGTGGGGGCTGGTACAGCTATTGGAGAGAAAAGTCAGCTTAATTCAAAGGATAGCAAAAAACCTAAACAACAAAATGAACACAGAATCTGTTGGTCAGAAAGTTGTATTTTTAAAAAGTGACAACAAAAAAAGACAATAACAAAAAGAAATTGCAAGAGCAAGAGTGAAACTATGACATTGTCATATTTTGTCATACAGTATGAACAACAGGGTTTATGTGTGAGTCTGACATTTAACAGCCTGCTTAAATTTAAAGACCAAGAGGTAATAAAAACGTTTTAATTGAAGCCAGATGGTTGCGTACACAGACACAAACGCTTATTAAACTGACAACACAGCATATAAAGCAATTTCGCCAGCAATTTAAAAGGTTTTTCATTTGAAGTTCCAGAAAATTAAAGCTGCCTAGAACATATTTCAATCTGAATATCTATTACTTTTTAAAAAATATTGTCCATGTTTAAATATAGTGCAGTCAATTATTTTCTGAACATAGAGATTGATTATGTGTTCACTAAGCTTTTGAATGGAAGCTCAAGTATTTAATATTACAAAACGGGTCTTGAATAGTTTAGACTAAAGTTGGTCAAGAGTTTAGTTAATGGAACAAACACTGGATTTAGAGAGAAAATCCGTCAAATAGGCAGAAACATCTGAGAAATCAATACATAAGTAGAAAAATCTTACAGGTTTGTTGAGTGAACGTGGTGGGTTCACTCTCGCCGTGCTCCGTTACTGTGGTAACGCTAATGTCGTAGTCGATTCCAGGTTCCAGTCCATACACCGTGTACTGGCCAGTGGTCGGCGTGACCATGTCTTCAAAAATGGGAATACTCTCACCAGCTGCAACGACTGTGATCTTGTACCCCTTAATGACAGTGGTGTCAAGCGGCGACCAACGAAGACTGATGGTTGTGTCAGTCACTCCTTCGAAAGTGAGGTCGGTCAGTTTTGGGACTTCTGGATGGGTGGGAAAAGAGAGAGCCACAAACAACAGGACAATACAACAGGCAAACATAGACAAAATGGGAGAGATTTGAGAAAAGGGAAAGAAGAGAGCACAAGAAGTGAAGGTTAATGTGAGTATCAGATATTCTCTGCTTCCAGCATTTTGATCCAGCAAACAAATCAAATGGATGAAAGAGCTAATGCAAGTCAGTTTCTCCTCATATGTATTAATGATACAATGCAATTGCCTCGGAAGTCGGAATTCAAATCTTGGGGAAAAAAATTCCTCTCAATCAAAATATATTTCAGTTATACGTCCGGAAGCCAGCAGAAGTTGTCATTTATTTTGTTTATAGCTAACTCCACTTAGAAAGACAAGACATTAGCAATGCAATTCTCAGAGATCTGTGCATGGCAGCCATGTTGGATCTTGAGTTTGGGGATTGTGATTAACCTCAAAGTCTCCAAGCCAAATTTTTAACTTTATAGACATTTCACTTCCTCGAAATTCCAACTTCAGAGGATAAATGGAATATATCATTTATCTTTAAAGCTACTCAATGAAACAACTTCATTGAACATGTAGTAAGCAGCTTTTATTGTGTGTTAAATGTTAGAATGTAAAGGAGGTGGTATTTTAATAAATCTTGCAAATGAAAAGAAAAATAGAACATAAAAGAAAAGGTACTAAATTCTCAGAAACCTTTTTAGGACATAAGGAATTTTTAGAAACCGACCTGGAGTAATGACAGTTGAGACAGGAGTGCTTTCCATGTCATCCTTCACCGTGACAACACTGACATTATACTCCACCCCAGGACTCAGGTTTTCCAGGGTGCAGGAATTCTGCCCAGCCTCCACAAATTCCTCCAGGCTGTTTCCTTGTTGCCCGCTGGTGGGAGTGCATTTCACTCTGAAGCCCGTGATGTCTAAATGACAAGAAAGTTAAGTTCATATTTAGAAACAGATCTTAAAGCATGTTTCTCATCTGACCAATTGTTGGTTTAATTTCATGGTTTTCAGTGTGCACCTGGTGTGTTTGGTCCATTCCACTGGACGGTAATGTCACTGTTGGCTGGGTTGGACTCCAAGTTCAGGTTAGTAGGAGGAGACAGAGCTAGATTTAAAGGGAAAAATATGTTTAAGTAAAATAAAATGTGGTAGAGGAGAAACACAAGAACAAATTGGAAGAGTAAAAATTTACGGATACATACGCGTGACAACATGTCTAGTGATTGGGGTGCCTTGCTCTTGACCATCAAAAACTGGCTGGACACTGTAGGTGTATTCCACTCCAGGAGTGAGACCAGAAATATAAATACTTCCCGATTCAGAGATGACGTCTCTGGGAGCTTCCCCTCCCAGACTTGGTCGGACTGACAGCTGAAAGAAAAAAATGCAACAGGAGTCAGGAACACAGAGGTTAAAGAACCAAAGGTTGGGGATGCGAGAGGTAAAGGTCAGAGATCAGCGGTTTCCCAAGCAAACTGAAGCCAAATAAACATCTCATTTCTGTCGTAACACGTTCTAACCGATCAGACTTCTGAGGTCCAATAATCCTAAGCATTGTGATGTAAAGGTGCTTGCAGTCTAGTGATAACTGGACTGCACTTTCCAAATGTAATCTAAAGTCTTTGGATATAAAGTTAACCCCAAAACCTGTGGTTGTTTCTAAAAAAATGGAACAAAAGACTTCAAAAACTTTTAATTAAACATTAAGTGCTGTCCAAAATATATCAGTAGGATGTATCCAAAAATAGATAATCGGGACGCCCTAATATTTTTTTTTTAATTAAGGCAAGGTGGACAAATTTCAGCTAAATGTTGAAGAATAATGTACAGCTGCTTTTCTATTTCCAGTCATTCAGCTAAATCTTGTACCCATTCAGAAGTAAACTGAGCATTTTCTGGCAAATACCTTGTATCCGATGCGGGGAACTGGAGACCAGGAGATTACTATGGAGGTATCTGTGACATCTGTGTTAAACTGAGGGGCATTACCCATTGCTGAGTCTAAAAACAATCAGAAAGCAAGTTTGTTAAACCTTTATTCAGATATTATGAAACAATAGTTTACATGTCTGGAATCCTGTCATTAATGAAACAGATACAAAATTTCCAGTACTTACTAGTAGTGAAAACTGCAGTCTCTCCAACACTCAGTGTATTGTCTTGCTCTGAATGCAGCGTGACTTTGTATTCTGTGTCCGGTCGCAGGTTAAGGAGGGTGTACTTTGTCAAGCGGGCAGGAAGGCGGAGCTGTATGGGATTTGAACCCTCAACAGTCAAGAAGAGACGATATCCAGTAATTTTGGCGCGCGGTGCATACCACAGCACTACTGCACTATCCTCTGTAATGTCATTGAAGTGAATGTCTGTGGGCGCATCGGGATCTTAAAAGAGAAAAATAAGAGATGTCTGTAAACATAGTTGGAGGTAGGATGACTTTAGAAGCACTGATTTAGATGTCTTTCAGAAGCTTTTCTGAGTATGATTCATCAAACTCACTGGTGGCATGTTCCCCAATTAAAGGTACGCTCTCCTTTCCGTTGTAAATGGTGTAGACACTGAAGCGGTAAAGTGTGCCTGGATTTAGGTGCGTCACTTCAATGTAGGTGTTCTGGTGCACAGGCAAAGTCATCTCGCTCTGTGGAGAGCCTGAATCATCAACAGGCAACACAGTAACCCGGTAACCCGACACGCTTCCGGTTGCTGGGCTCGACCAGGTCAGAGTGATTTTCTTGTCAGACACCTCAAAGAACTGCAAGTCAGATGGGGAATCCACTTCAACTGTGAATGAGAAAAATAAAAAAAAATGTTTTTACATTTCCCAATCACATAAAACCCTGCTGGTCTATTTCTTTAAACAAACCCTTTGCAGTTTTCCAAATCAACTAAAACTTGTGCAGTGACGCAGTGAGTCTAAACCCTTAGCTTTAGATGTATTAGTCGTAGATGGACAGAACATTTCACCAATGGTTTCACTAAAATAAGTTGCAACACTGGTAAATTTGCACAAGCTAAATGGTTTAAATTCTTGTTCCAGACATGATATCACATTCTCTCAACTAGGTCAATGATTCTCAGTGCATCACATATACAAGTGTTCTCAAACTTCTTCAACATCTGGTCCAAATGCATGTTCAACTTGGCAGACTGGAAAGTTTTACACAAATCCATTGAAGCTGAACAACCATGGAACAGCTGTGAACTCAGTGCCTTCTCTTTGCATTTTAAAACTCTTCCCAAGTCATGTCCTGACCTGGATACTTTACAAATAAATTTTTTTTAAAAAAAATCACTAAACAGACCACAGAATGGACTGCAGATTGATCCAAGAGCAATAAATAACATTCACAGTTTTTTAGACTCCCCTCTGTGTATACACAGGAAAGACAACATTCCTTCACAGTTAAGCATTTTTGGAAACTTCACACTAACTTATTGTATTGAAAAAGAAAAAAGAAAAAATGTTACCATAGTAAATTCATTTAAACTACTAAATGTTGTGGTAAGGACTTTCAGTGACCATTTGCAGAGAAATTAGGACTAACTTCGGTATTGGCCAATGCCAGTCAGCTTTAAAAACTTCAGTATCAGTCCCACAACTAAAACTGGCCTTATATTACTAGTATTTCCATCTTGTTGCAGTTATCAACCTTTAGAACATTATTATGATATTAATATTGGCCAAAATCTTCATAATGGTGGATCCCTAACACCGTCTGAAATGGAATTTAATTGATTGTTGCATATTTGGAGGGTTTTGACTCATTTCATTCACAATTACACAACAATGTCATTTTTCACATGTAGAGTAATTTCCAGCTGTTTTTAATTTTTTAAAATTGGTAATACATGCTGTTTTCTTAACCTGGCAGTGGTTCCCCAGTAGTGTTGACTTGAACAAAGAGAGGTTCACTCTCCAAACTGTCTTCCACAGCATAGATGCTGATGTTGTAGGAGATTCCTGGCAGGAGGTCACTCAGGGTTACAGACGTCGCAGTATCAGGAAGGGTCAGCTCTGTGCTTTCACCCTCCTCTGATGGCATAAACACAACACGGTATCCTGCAAATAAAAATAATATAGTTGATTTATGGTAAGAAAAACGACCCACAGAAAAGTATTAGACTCAATGAGGTTTCAAGATGTACTGCAGTCTTAAAACATCATGTTTAGTTTAAAACCATCACTATTGCAAATTTATCATTCTTCCACCATTATATATATATCTCTTTTAAATACAGGAATTTTTAAAATTATCTTCTTGATCACAGTTTTCTGTTTTGCTTTCTAAAAATATTTGGTACTGTTTGTGATTATATCGAGATCTTCAAGATATTCACAGACTAATGCTTTTTCTAAATTATGATCCACTGAATTCATCTTGAAAGCTGGAGCTTGAATCTGTAAATGAAATCAGAGCTAAGATGAGCACATTATAGTATAAAAACCAGCTGTATTGTTTTGGTGCCAACTGCTGGGATCAGCACAAGCCAATAATTACATTTTTTTCTGTTTTATTTGTTTCATCGCTAAGGGAACATGAACACAAACAGAGCTTGAACAGAGCTATGATTGCCTCTAGTTTAGAGAGATACTATCAAAAGGTCTGATAAAATATATCTGCAGCTTTCATTGTTTATATCAAATAATCAGCCACATCGTGAGCTGAACTGAAAGACCTTCAAATTATTAAGTCAAATTTCAAAATCTATTTTCATTCTTGATGCATGTCTGGGAATTTGGAAATCTGCGTACAAATGTATGGAATATCTGAGGCTGATCTTAAATAGTGAAAAATCCTATATGTGCCATTTGCTTATATTTGAATCAAAATAAAAAGTGCAGGAAAATAGTTTAAATATTATTGTGGATGTATTGAAAGTCAATATTGTAATATAAATGTTCTTAACATGTAATTCCATCAGAATCTCACAGAAACCCATTCCTTATAACATACCAGTGATGGGAGCCAGGGGTCTATTCCAACTGACCACAATGGAAGTATCTCCCACTTCCTCTACTTCATGCTCCTTTGGAGCATCAGGTGCTGTGAGTAATAAAAACAAATCCTTGACAACCTGATATATATAAGATCTGAAAAAGATGTCTTGCATGTTGCCTGAGTCTACCCACCAGTTGTTTGTGAAGTGGTAAAAATGAGGTTGGTCTCTTCTCCATCTGTGACCTCATAGACGTTAACATTATATTTCCTCCCTGGCAGAAGCTCATTAATGTTTACTGAGGTGGCTGAACGGGGCAAATCTGAGGGGAGGGAAAAACATATGGCAGTGAATTAAACCGGATAACTCTACCTCGAAAGGGTTTTAATACAAACAAATTTTGACATTCCACTTACCTAGCACAAAAGGTTGTCCAGTTCCTTGACCCTGTTCAATCAGCTCATACTCCACCCTGAAACCAGACACGGTGTCCGAGGCAGAAACCCAGGAGACAACGAAGCTGTTGGAGGTAATTTCTGTCACTGATTCGGAGATCTCAACTATGGGGGGAGGAGGAGTGGCTTCTCCGTACGATGGAATCACTAAAGCAGAAGAAAAGTCTTGTTTAAACATTATTGTGTCAGATGATAAATAGAAACTAAAGAAAAAAAGTGCTAGAGGGTTTTACACATTCAGTTATCACTGAGATCTGTCTCCTTTAACTCACATGATCCGTAGGTAGTGGTGAAGTCGAAGCGCGTAATCTCTCTGTGTCCAAACCGAAGCACACTGATCAGCTGGCCCTCATATGTAATCCCCGGTTTGAGGCCAGAGATGGTGTAGGAGTTAAGATGACCAGGAATCGCGGCCTCCATCCATGGGCTAATTGTGTCTTTCTGTATTAGAGATATTTTAATCACAACCCCAAGTTAAATATATTTATACGTAATCAAGCCCATTAGATCAAGAAAGTTTATTTTTGTGATTTCCTTTGCTCAAATGGAAGAAACTCACCACTCTCCATTTCAGGATGTACTGGGTTACATGTGCTGATGATGGGGTGTTCCATTGGACAGGATGGGAATTTTGTTGGCCTCCAGACTCTGCAATGATTACCTGAACAGGACGATGGCCACCTGGGGTAGGAAGAGTGCACAGAGAGGTGTAAGCAGAACTGCTCTGGTTGTTAAAATACAAATCATAAGGAATTACCAGCGACACATAAGTAAAAAAACAGTACCTTTATGTAATGCAGCTAAATCATAGTAAGACATTAAAAGTGGGAAAATCTACTGTATAGTGGTATCAGTTAATTTCCAGTTTAACAATCTGAGAAAGTGTCAAACACCAATCATTTTATTAGACTGCAGTCAACACAGAGTCAACCAGTGTGCAGCTGTGTTTTCCTGAACAGAAAAAAGTAGCAGGCTCCCGTGAGATTCCTGCACAGATTTCCATTCCTGAAGGAGAAGAAACTTCTGTCCCTCTTGTTTTACTTTATCTATTTGGAAACACAGATCAAATAAGAAGAACTATATCTAACAATTTACGATTTAAAAAAGGCTTGTTCTTAATTTCTTTTGACAAAATATCTTTACATTAGACTATTTAATTCATACCTTCTGAAGCTCATCAATCAACCATTATTCAACTATTCCTGTGATTATTTATAGGACTAAAACACATAAATATTTCAGATGTTCTTGGGGGAGGAAGATTCCAGTTTATATATGTCCAACTGGCATGTTAACTCTGCAAAGAATTGTTGAAAGAAAAAATGTAAGAAGCTATTTATTAAAATCATTCAGGATGCTACTTCTAAAATAGAGACTTTATCAGATAAGCCAAGCCAAGATACAGGAAACATGTGTCTTGGCCTTCCTGTTATCTTGCTGTATCTTGTCCTTTCTAGCTTAAGTTTCAGCCATAAGCTAAGGATCAACATCCTCTAGGAAAAACACACAGAGACTGATGATAACAATTACTAATGTTAACCACATTAAGTGTTGCACAATATCCTAAAGACAGTCTACCATGTCAACTGTGTGATTCTGAATCTGTTTTCAGATACAAAAACATAGTAAAAGTCCACTCTCTCACAATGTCATATCAACTCTACTTCAAATTTATGCCACATAGTTTTCAATCTTGTTAATCTCCGGTTTTGAAAATAAATCTGTAGAACTGGAGATAAGAACTGAGGCACAGCACTGATTGGTGTGTCTTTATTGCCTAATTTAGTCTCCAAGTTCAAGCCAAACAGATCTAAACAACATTTAACAGCTTTTCCAACGAGGTGGGCTTGTGGTAAAACCTTTTAATTGTTGGTCATTATTCCACCTGATAGCACTCTGGAAGGATTTGTGGTCTGCTTTTCAAAACAAATGGCAGACCCAGCTAAGTTGACTGAGGAACCGACTTGGTCAACCTGATATCCCATGATATCATGTTTCCTCTTTGGATATAAGAAATTAAGCAATTTCAAAACCGCAGCCATTATGAATAACTAAAAGGGTATCAAGTTGTTTTTAATGCAAGCAGAAGTCATGTGTTCAGCAGACTCCTGACATATGCTGTGCAGATACAATCTGGTAGCTTCTATAAAGAACTGGGGTTTTCTAACCATTTTTCCAAATAGCAGACTTGTAATAAAAGTTTTTGAGCAAGTGGCTCGGTTAACCAGATGCTGCTAGCAAATACACAAACCTCAAAAACAATCTGGGACCAATTACTGCCTATTACAGACCCACAAAGCCACTGGCCAGGGTAAGGGTTATTCAGAATCACATGGAGGACGGCCATTAAAACAGATGCTTGTTTGCAGCTGAGATACAAAATTTCAGGCACAGTTTCCCAGAGTTGCTTGTGCACACCTTTGTAATGCACAAAGATACACTCTTGCATCCTCACTATCCTCCTATAGACAAAACATTCACCCTTGATATTCAGGTGGACGCACAGCGTGCAATGATAAGGAGGCAGTAAAAGAAAGCATTAACGGAAGTCATTCTGATAATAAAAAAAATGGTTTGAAGATTAAAACCACCAGAGGCAGGAAGAGAGAAACGGATAACAATCAGCAGAACATTTTAAAGAAGATTGTATCAACTTTTCTGCTCAATTAGAGGCTTGTGAAAACTTGCAATGTGAAAATAAATCTACAACTTTGGCTTCTTTTTTTTTCTTCTTTTTTTTACCTTTTGTAGTGTTTTGCTTTCATAAAGCAACCAACTTACTGTTTGGAAATCTTGCTGCCTTTAAATCTGCCCATGCTGTATTTTCCCTTGTAGCACACACACACAAGAACACCCCCCCACACATGCCCAAATACACACACAAAAACACACAAACAGCACAAACTTACAGATGGTTGCTATTATGGCCACTTGTGACAGAGAAGTGACCTACATTTCGGATTTGCCTTCAACATGTTTCAGAAAACAAGTAAATGTAATATTTCTTCACTTAAGACCCAATAATTTAAATCTGAATTTGCTTCTTCGACTTTTCCGACTTTGTGTAGTATTCCCATTTTACTCACAATTTTGAAACATCTAAATGTATAAATCTATACAACCAAACAATCTATGCATCTTCCTTTTTACTGTGAGGAAATGTGTATGATAACATGAACAAAACTACCCAAACACTGAGAAAAATGTTAGAAATGTAAGAAATCAAACCACAAAAAACGACACTCTAAACTGAACTGTGATACTTGAGATTCAATGTGATGTGATCCCTGAAAAAAATGTGTAGATATTGAAGATTTGAGGTGTGGTGTGGTTATATCCAGAGTCATGGACTGGGGCGTTTTAGTACAGCTGTGGCAACAACACAAGCATTGAACCACATGCTGGCAGGAACAAAAGCTCAGAGTAGGGGAGTGTACTTGTAAAAGAGGAAATGACGCCCCCCTCCTATAACTGTCTGCTTCACATCAAAGTCAAGAGGTTCATATTCGAGGTGGCTGAGACAAACATTTTTTCTGGGTTAGAGCTCAGTTTGCGAATCTGGAAAAGAATTATGCTAAAGGTGACTTGGGTAAAATAGTCTGATCTGTCCTAAACCATTTCATGAATGACATCTAGACAAGTCGAAATAAGTAATTAATAAATTAATTGCATAAAAATTTAAATGAGCTTGATCATTATGATGATCAAGTCATCATAATGCTAGTCATTATATATTACTAGTCATATATAATTATATATTACTATATAATATAATTATATAATTACATATTATATAATTATATATTACTAGTCATCATAATGCTAGTCATTATGATGACTAGCATTTTTTGAAGGGCAATTTTATGTGCAGAAACATCATGATCCATTTTTTTATGGTTTCAGTGGCGTGTGGTTTTTATTTCTATTTCATTGTTTTTGGTTGTTTTATTTGGGATACTTCAAATATCTTCCAGTTCCAGTGTGGAACACAGTGTGGAACTGGAAGATAGTTTCTGTGCAAAACTATTTTTGGTTCATTGGTCTTTGAGAGGGCGAACTTGCATTATTATGCCATTGTTAATATACTAGTTGAAAATAGTCTGAGACCAATATAAAACATTTATCACAATAATTTCCTAGAAAATTTATCGTCCAGCAACACTTGTAATTATGACATGTCTTCATGCGTATGCATGGACGATTTGATGTTTTTCTACATTTTCATGTACTTCATATCAGAGCATGCTTTCCTGCAGATGTGCTACTGCAATTAAAAAAATAAAAGGACAAAATGTGAGAGAGCAAAGAGCTATAACAGTGTATGTCTACACAAACGTAGCTGACAAGAGAGTGACAGCTGCCCCATGAAGTAGCATGACATGTAGCAAACTAACCCACTTCACACCTATTTGTTAACTCAGCTTAGCAACTACATCCCTTAGAAACACAGAGCAACAGCAGCAGGTTGACTTTGAATTACCATACACCCCCCATTGTTTGCATACATCACACCAAGACCAAACAAAAGCATCTCAGCATGTGAACATGAAAGCATTACGCGACAGAGGTAACTCCCATCTGACCATCTTATTACTAATTTTTAACCAAGTAGAAAATCCATGCAAACATGACACACATTTGTCTTCACTTATGTCATCCCCACACAGCATCTGAAATACATTACAGAACTACAGTGTGTGTGATAAAGTGTGTAAAGCATAATTATAAGGCTTAGAGAGAAATATCTTACCGGGATATGACAGCTGTGGCTCACATCCATGCTCCGCAACACCGTTGCCATAACAAATGCATTTATACATGACGCCTTGGATAACTTTGTCCCAAGACTCTCCAACCTGGTAGATAGTTCTTGTCTCTGGGTCCTGGCAATGATCTGAGAGCAAAATAATAACAATCAGCAACCAAAGTAATGTTAATATCCTTTATTTCTACAAAGAAAAACTATTCTAGTCTTTTGAAATGGACTTGGTACTTACTCAGTTTTTGTTGTTGTTGCATTGCCTCAGTTAATTCACTTATTTATTTATTTATTTATTCATTTATTTGCTTTTTTTATTCCACTCAACTCTGATGTATTCATTTTCTGATTTAATCTGTATAAATTAACAAATGGGAACAGACTGAAAAAAAAAAAAATAAAAAGATTCCCTAAAAATGTTATCAACAAAAAACTTGGCATACAGTGGATCACGGGACTTTCCATATTGCTGGATTTAACTTTCAGATGCTCCTCATTTAATATCTTGTCAATATTCCTCATTTTCCAATGGATAGTCACTGAGCACTATGACAAGATATGTCTTTAAGAATTCCTTTGTTGCTGTTTTGAAATCATTTATGTCCATCATGTTGACTGACTTATTAATTTATTAGGTAGCAAGTTGCAGAACCTGAAACATTGAAGTACTAAACCCACCAATTGCGTCACACTTCCAGCGTCCGCGGCCCTGTCCAAAGCAGGTGCAGTTCATTATGTATCCTTCTTCATGCTCTTTGGTGAAAGTCTGGTTAACCTCGTAAGTCACACCATCCACAAGACAATGCTCTGCAGCAGAGATAAGCAGAAAATGGACGTGAACCAAATAACCAAACACTTTTCAATGTGCTTTTTTTTAAAACCAAGTCCATTCAGAAGGCTGAACTGACCCATACCTTTAAGCTGGGAGTAAGCGATACAGCTCCATTCCCCTCTTCCATTGCCGACACAGGTACACCGCATCATGTGACCTAGGACACCATGTCTCTTGTCCCACTGGTCACCTACGCGGTACATCAGCCCCTCACTTGTTGTGCACACTTCTTCATTTGCTAAAACACACAAATAGAACAAAATACAAAATCAGTCCATATCTTCAAAGATCTTCAGGAAATATCACCCCATAATTATCACAAAGAGTGATGTAAATACAATAATCATAAAAATGTCTGGGCACAGAGAGGACAATTTGATTAAAAGTTAGAAACAACTGTCTTGTCTTATCATGTGTGAATAACTGTGTGTGTTCACCACATGGGTTCAGTTAATTAATAGAGTGAGTGTCAGAGAGAAAGTTTCCAAGTGTGGCTACAACAAGCAGAGACCTGCCCTTAGGTATGTGAGTCCAGAAATGTGTTATTAAAATGAAGTTGGAGGCACACTGGCTTTATTTCAGTTCTATTGTGGGTCCTAGATAAAAGAAGAAAAACATAAGCATAATGTACAAGAATTACTGAAGGAGAACAAAGCTTTCATTGTTGAAACTTACAAATTGATCATGTTTAATTTCTTTGCAGGGGAAAGAGCAGACAGAAATTAAATCAATATATTGATGAGCTTGTCCTGCCCGGACCAATTTGAAGAGAGATGTTTTATATGACAGTAATGTCATCAACATTACTATATGATGACTCATCATACAGTAATGAAGTCCCTGATGGGTAAATAAAAATAATGAAGAAAACAAAGTCCAAAGTCATTAAAAGTGCTTTCAGAAAATTAGATAGACAAAGTTTGTAGAATTCATAGCATTTCAACATCTTCTGGCTTTTGTACACAAAAGGTATTTTAATGTTCTCTGTGTTATGAATGAGGACATAACTTTTCACTAACTATATTTGACGTGAATAATAACCCTAGCTCAATGCTACTTGTCTATTAAACCTCCCACAGTACTAGCGCAACACTCATGAGGTCAGACAAAAAAACATACAAAAAAAAACAAAAACTTGTAAAAGCGCATATGAGGTCAGTGGGACCTCACCAGACTGCGCAGAGACTGAAAACCTTGTGGAGTCTAAATGACCCCATCTCCTAAGACTGAGGGATGGTCAAAAGCGCTAATTGGTTTGTGTTATATACATTATCATTGTAAAAGCATAAACAGCTCTCTTTGAAATGTTGGGTTTTATGTATTAGAACCAGAACCACAAGAAGAAAAGTTCTGTTCTTTGAAAGATTAAAAAATTATTTAACTTTAAACCTAACTGTGCCTGTCCCAGCAGACTGTGCAATGCTCAGAGAAATTGCAGAAAGAAGAGAAGAAAAAGGGCTCCTTCTCAGGCTCTACAAGCCTCAGTTAGCCTGTTAAATTTCAGGAAAAAAAAATATTGCCAAAAAAACATCTAATTCTAAGGAAAGAGCAGCAAGAGCTATCATTTCCTTTCTAAAACAAATAGGGCAGCACGCTTTAGGTTCAAAGTTTGAAAAGAATTTGAATGAACCTAAAAAGATTTGGAACAATGTCCTGTAGACAGATGCGACCAAGGTAGAAATGTGTAGTGAAAACCAAACATGGTATTTTCAACCATGATCTCCCCTCTGTATACCAAAATGCTGCAAAATCAAATGTAAGACCATCTGTGCAACAGTTAAAGCTTGGCTGAAGTTGGGTTATGCAAGCAATGACATAATGTGCAAAGAAAAGAGAGCCAAAAGTCCTTCTCAATGATGAGATAACCTGATGAAGTCATACAGAAAACATCTACAATCACTGCTAAAGATAGATCCCTAGATATTTAATTTGAACCTTACGCAAAGACAAAATTCTCATTTTGTATTTATTTGTATTTAATAAATAACAATAGTGTAATATGTTTTGAAATTAAATAATTTAGAGATTAAAATTATAACAATTTAAGAGAAATTAAAAGAATCTGATCATCACCACTTAAGAACCTGGTGATGATCAGATCATTCTCATAATATCCTTAAAAAAGATGGAATCATACTTTACGTCATATGCACTTCAGACAAAAGAACATAATAATAATAATCTTTTTTTAGTCTGAACTTTGATGGTTCTCCATACACAAAAGTTTTTCATTGCAAATAACTGTGATCCCAATGAAAACATTTTTAATCAAAAACTTGTTTGAAGAATCAGAAGACAACATTGAGCTCATATGCATTTTAAGGCATGAGCAACTACTTAGGTTAATTTAAATGATTTAGTTATCTGCTATCTGATACTGGCTCCTAAGGCTGATGGTGACGTAGTTCCTGGCTTTGGAAGATAAAGCCCCTTCTATTCAACACTGCTATTCCAGTGCGAAACCTGAGAAGCAGATAAGACGAGCTGGAGGATTTAATCAAATAACCTTCTTCTTCTGAGTGATTAGAATGGGACAGAGAGTCATACAATGTAAATGACTGAATTTACATTATGGGATTGAGTCTTGGATGCTAAAAACACACCTGCAGACTGCTTTCTGGCTAGATCACAGAGGATTACCAAACCACCTTTAAAGAAGCTAGAGGAGAAAGCATGAACTCCTGGTAAGTCCAAACAATTCATTAACATCTCAAAATCTCTGTTTGTTTTGACAATTGCTCAAAAGTGGGTAATTCTAATGTGAAGACAGCCTGCTCCTTTCAGCAGAGGAATGGGTTTACCTCACACAAACAGCACAGACAATAGCCAAGGTGTTTAAACAGACACCCCTCACCAGCTGTTGTTAAAACTTGACAGGATAGTTTTAACAACTTGGTGTCATCCAAGAGGTGGTCCTACTAGTGAGAATTTCTAAAGGAACTTCACATCTGGATGGTGGAGATTTAAAATCCAGACATATCCACTAAACCCGTTTGGGGTCTGTTTAAATCATTTCTTCAGCACGGAAGGATCATTTTAACTATTTCATCTTTGCTATATGGGCTTTACCGTAGATCGCTGACCTAAAGTTGTCTGGAAATCGCCTGTATTTTTGGATGTTAATTGGGGAAAAGTTCCACGCTTAAACAGTGCCACCAAAACACCTTGAATCTGCTGTAATTGTCATGCGAGTCCACTGTACAGCACAGTGACTTTAGCAAGTCGTCAAATCAATGCACTTTTCACCTTTAGCTTTCACCTCACTTGGAAAACAGACACCCACCTCCGATGAACCATGTGCTCATGTAACACAAATGCATTCCTTATTAGAAGTTATGTTAAGCTGAACAGGCAAGGAGTGTTGGCAAAAAGTTTCACTCCAAGACCCAGTTTCTCTGATCACTGGAGACGTGTAAACACTTAGCTAGGCACGGGTGACATCAATGTAAATACTGCGATGTTGTTAGTATAATATAAACGATTATATACCAGCCAGGATTCCACTCTAACATCACCCTGATAAGACAACTCAGCTTGGGTTGATGATAAAATTCACATGAGGCTGGGAGGGACAGGACAATTAGCAATGTTAATCAAGTTTTCTACCATCTGGAAGGAATTGTACTCTGCTACTTCCATTTGGTACTAATGCAAGATTTGGAGCCCAGATCAACCCAACAACTATTCATGAGGCATACAAAAATGGCTGCGTGGGCATTTTGGTAGACAACTTCTTCTGCACTCCAAAAAGTCGGGTACAAAATAGCCACAACCACAAAAGTATAAATAGATGAATGGGTGAAATGGTTTGCACTCTGTAGTGATAATAAAACCCAAAAAAACTAACCAATAAAATACCAATCCGGCTTGAACTACTTACCAGTCATTGGACAGAACCCAAACCGATGGTCTGCATCGTAGTCTGTTGTTGTGCCACACCACTTCATACCATCCCTCCGACCATCTGAGGTACAGTCAGTGTAATTTCGGCCATTGTAGAGGAATGGAAACTGACACAGAGCCCCGTTGGAATTACCACCTCGTGTCATCAAGACCACTGATAAAGAAAAGAAAATCAGACATTTGAACTCCTGGAATTTATTCTCTACACTTGAATGTGATACTTGTAAAGTTTGAGTCTGAATGCAGAATGCAAACAATCTGACAAGAATTCATTCCTTCTGATAATTCCACCTTTAATAAAAATTCCTCACCATTCTTCTCAGTACAGAAAGAATATTTCTGGTCTTTGTCAAAGTCAGAAGAAGTAGAACACCACAGCTGTCCATCACTGCGTCCCTCAGAGGTGCAGGAATGGTACGTCTTCCCCTTGTGGACAAACGGGAACACACAGGGAAGACCTCCAGAGTTTCCACCATACACTGGAGCTGGTCCATCTGGAAGTAAAGTTACTCAAAGTTCACTTTTGTCTTTAGAACATTATTTTTGGTGTGTTTCAGTTCACAGAATGCCTCTCCTGGGTGGCACGAAAAGAAAATTTACCAAGAAAAGTCTGGAAAAGATTGTCTCTTACCCCACTGATCGCAGCTAACTCCATTTCCCATGCAGGTACAGATCATCTTTTTATTTCCCTGGTTCTTGATCCAGCGCTGTCCATTGAAGTACGTCAGTCCTGACTCAGTCTTGCAGGGTCCCTCCGAGAGGGATGGCACAACGACAGGGTGGTAGACCGCAGGCTGGATGTTGGTCACCACATGAGAGCCAGTGCCTGAAACACAATGTGTGACTCAAATTAGATGTCATGTAAAGAATATCAGTTTTGCTCCAACAGAAACTATTGCATGATGTGGCATAATGGAATATGTGGCATATTTTTGTTTTACACAAAAGTTTAAAAAAGTGTCAGTACTAATTTCAGTTCAAAATTATAAACCTTAATTTTGCATTACATATTTGCCTACAAAAAAGACAATGATTATTTGTAAGGCAGAGCAACATTTGATAGAAACTAGCCAGTTTGAGTGAAATTCTAAAATTATTTAGAACTTCATACATTTTGTTCAGTAAACTTTACAAACTGATTGGACTTTGGTGAGTAATTAACATAAATTCTACTCAAAATTTAACAGTGAAGAAAAATATATGCAAATAGTAACACTAAATTTACTGGCTAACATCTAAAAGTGAGCAAACCAAAACAAGAACAGTTTGATACATCTGGATAGAATTAAAAAAGAAAATTATTAACAGCATTTTGTAATCAATAATGAAGATTAAGGTGAGGACTCTTTACTTAACCCCCAAGATACAAAAAAAAATGCTCAAAACTTGCTTGATGTCTTTTGGCCACACTTGAAAGTCAAGCATACGCACACTAAAATATTTCACAGAAAAAAAATTACAATTATCTCAGAGAAAAGTGATAAATCGCTGCTCATTCTTTTGGTTTTTACCGACATTGTATCACAACAACCACATTTTCCTACATGACTCTCCATAATCGCTTCAATGAGAACCTATTCCTCTTCCCATCGTTCCCATGTGTATTTTTCTCACAACATCCCCCACTTCCCACACACAGTCTTCTCATCTCATGAGGTAATGATCTTAAGTTCAAAGATGCGTCATTCTCACTTCGTCACTTGGACAGTTGGCACCTCATATCTCTCACTCCTTATGACATCTGTCTTTGGTAGAAATTCTTCTCCATATGGAGTTTAGGGGGCACAGGGACAAAAAGTAAACATGGACATGATCAGTTCTCACCCAGGCTAGTGGTGTGAAGTGAGGCATGTCGTTCACACTTCATCTCCCCACGGCCGTTCCCGTTGCAGATACACTGGAGCTGGTGGCCGTAAGAATCTATCTTGGTCCATGTATCTCCAATACGGTATGAGGTCCGAGTGTCCTGATCATTACAGCGATCTAGAAGAAAGAACTTTAATTAGTATGGAAGTGATAAAAACTACAAAACCAAATATGGTGCAAGTCTGGAAGTAAGAAATGCTGTGAAACCCTAAGTTAAAATAATTGTAATTAGTACATGCTACTTTTTATAGCTAACAGTTGTTTTCAAGTTATTATGTTAAAGCTTTGCTGGTCATTTGTGCACAAAAAGAAGGAACTAATGACCTCCAGTCAATAAAATAAGTATTTATGGCCACCCAAAATTCCTGCATGTCATAGCAAGCTAATAAGCTATAAAATCTATCATCAACTGTTGCATCAGACTGCATAATTAGGGATGAATGTGACTATTTAAAATGATGAGACAGCTGTAAAACATTTCCTCCAAAGCCTGTTGACAACATCCAATAATTACAAGCTCGACTTTCCCCAGCCAGAGAGAGTACTGTAGATAAACGTCATCCTTGATTCAATACAGTTGGACTTCAGAAGAAAAAAATCGATTTTCTCTTTGAATGACTTTCAGTGACCCATATTTCTTGTTTGACAGACACTAAAGACACCAACTGGTGTCAAACACTAAAGGCACCAGTAAATTATAATTGAATTCAAATTAATTTAATTGAAATTTGCTTCAGACCTATTTGAATTTCAAGGTTTTAACTAAGAATGCACCAATCAGAAATCGCATAAGGTCGATTTCCGATCACAGATTTTTTTAAATCCTCTGACCTGTAAAAGCTAATTCTGATTGCTCTTTTTGAACATTTCTGTCGTACTGATTTATTTCATAAACAGCTCACCGGAAATACCTAACAAAGTCTTTTTCACTCAATACAAGCCTCCACACTGAAGAGTGTAATTTCCATTATGACCCAGTTGCATTTCCACATGGTACATTTATTGTTCCTAACAAAATTTCTCTTTTACATTTCTAGTTTTAACCTTAATTTACAACAATAAAGGTTAGCTACCGGGAAAGAAAACACAGACGAAGTAAGATAAATAATTACTTCTGGATGTGCATGTGATCAGTCCATTTCCCTCTCCCAGACAGGTGCAGTCGATCATCATCCATCCCTGGTACTGCTTCTCCCATGTCTCCCCAACAACGTAGGATGTTCCAACCGCCTGATCAATGCAACGCTCAGCTGCAAAATGAAAAATCATCTTTAGATTTTTTCCCCCCAACTTGCTAGTGTCTCAGTATCAACATTAAAGAACAGCCCTAAAATAATGTTAATAATGTGAATAGTATTCAACTTTTTGACAGAAATAAATAATCCAAAGTCAGATAATTCTAGCAAACTGATTCAAAGTTTCCTAGTCTAATAGACTGAATAATCAGTTAGCTATCTGAATGACTCACCAACAGGTTTACAGGTCCATTCTCCCTTTCCGTTACCCAGACAGACACACTCCAGCATGTAGCCTCCTTCATGAGGTCTCCTCCAGGTGTCTCCGATCTTATAGGAGGCGCCGCCATCATGACAGCGATCTGGTTAGACAGAGAGAAAAGAGTAGATTTAAAGATTGTCTGCATGTCTGTGTAAATGTAGTAAAGAAGAGGCACAGGAAATTAAATAACTCAAACATTTCCACCATTATCTAACCCTTCAGCTAACTGCAAGCAGCTGCATGGAAGCCGTTTTTAATCAGCTATAAGGAATACAGAGTTTTAGAAGTTTACTGCAGTCAGTCTGGCACATGGTGGCAGGAAAAAAGACTACCCACCAAGCAGAGAGGTTGTGTGTAGAACCACAAATAACAACACATACTTCCAATGGTGCAACTGATTCTGCCCTTCCCAGATCCAATACACGTGCAGTCCCAGATCATGCCTTCCCTTTGGCTCTCGAAGGTTTCTCCCACGCTGTAGAACCTCTGGCTGAGTTTGTCGTAGCACCTTTCCTCTGCCATAGGTAAAAAAATAAGCAAAATAGTTTTGAAGTTAGTTGTAAAAATGAATCAAACATATGCATTTCAGACAATGACAAACTTCCAGTGATTTTACTAAGATTTCAAGTCATAGACGAACACCAAGTGGTGCATAATTGTGAAGAAAAAGGAAAATTGTATTGGATTTTCTAAATTTTTGACAACTAAAACTAGACAAATGTGCTATTTATCTTCAGTCAGTTATTTTTAAGTCTTCCAACAAATTAACATTTAAATTTAAGAATATTGCAACGGATGAATAGGTTTTGTTCTAAACTGTCTTATTATACTATATTTATGGTATTTGTCCTGCTGGAAGGTGAACCTCTGCCATTTCTTTTACAACCTTTACCAATTTTTCTTTCAACTACACTTTGACCAGCTTCTCTGGTCCCCACAGCATGATGCTGTCACTACCATGTTTCACCACTAGGATGGTGTGCTAAGGGTGATGCTCAGCAGTATCTTTCCACCAAATGTATACACTTCACATGTAGGCCAAAAAGTTCCCTTTTGGTGAAAGCATGTTCTTTCCTATAGTGTTTGCAAGCTGCAACCAGATCTTGTTGCTTTCATCAGAGGCTTTCTTCTAGCCACTTTCTTTTTGAGCCAGATTTGTGGAGTGCAAAACTAACAATTGTCAGCATAGGTGGGCAGTCATGCCTTGTTAGTTTTACTGTTCCCATTTTCAGGCCCCGCCCACATGAGGGCATTTCCAGAAATGTTTTTGTCCACATGGATGCACAAAGAATGGCACAAAACACAAACTTTACTCTCCTAGATTTGTAAGTGGCCCTGAGAATGGAGTTCTGCACAAACTATAATTAAGTTATACACAAATAAAACATTAAGTTTGGTAAGTTCAGAATTAAATTGGTTGCAGTGCATTTTATTTAGGGCTATCAGAGCAGAGGGAGCAGAACACAAATGCATGCCACACTAATCCAATTTTTGTACATGAAACAAACAAAAAAACATACATATGGGTACTGTCATAGCATACAAGCTAACCTTCTGGTTTGCTTCTGCACTTAATCCCAGCAACTCCTTGGCAGGTACAGATCAGGGTGCCACTCAAATAAGGACGCTCCCACTGGTCGTTAACATTATATGACTGACCGTTCTCTATGCAGCCATCTGAGCAGAGAGGAGAGAAACAGATAAGACAAAGAAAATAGTACAAAACACTGAGACTTAGGGAGCAGAACTGAGAGAAATACCATTCCTGGATAGTGTTTTCTTTTGACCCACAGCTTCACACACAGATCACTATCTCTGATTACACAACCAACCAAAATCTTTTTTGTACCAGAATAACTGATGTCTAGATTAAACATTCAGATACCAGAATGAATCTCTGCCCTTTATGTTTTTGAACATAATCCAGCAGTGGTAACAAGGCTTCAAAGAGACTTCTAAACGGTCATAAATCATTTGCACAGGGTGGAGAAGAATAGTCATCCTCTTTTTCTCCCCCACCAGGAGCATTCTTTGTACAGAGCTCCCTATTTCCACAGCAATTATCGTTTCCCCCTTTAATCCACTTTAGAAAGTCTTCTTTTAACTTTGTGTGAACTTGGATAGTTTCAGGTTTTATATGAACGAAGATGATGCAGGAATTGAGCTAAAGGTTAATCCGGTGACATAGAGAGCAGAGGCTGATGAAGGCAATTAGCGCTTGATGTCATCATTAGGCAGATAACATTAAACGCAACCGCATCAACACATACGCGTCATCAGATCAGCGAAACTATTTTATAGATTCAAAGAAAAATATTTTGTTAACTGTAAAAAGTCAAGAAGTACCCAAAAGTAATAAAGGAATATCAATTTAGAAAACACAGGAGAAGATAAAAACAGTTTTACCTGGAGAGACCGAGGAGGCGCGATACAGCTGCGGGTTATTGAGAGTCCCTTGGGGCATGGAGTGCACCGTGCTCCCGATGCACAGAGCGACCAGCACCCCGGCTATGGTGCTGTGACCGGACATTTTGTTTGAAATCAAACCCACTCGGGTGCTGCGGGACGCGGCCACAGGTGCTCCCAGTGAGATTTTCAGTCTGTGATCACTTCTCCACTGCTTTGGGGTTTCCAGCACCTCTCCACTTTCTGCAGCTCTCCGACCTCCCCCGTCTGTCTGCGACCCCTGAGTGGAGGTTCCCTCTGTGCTGGGAGTGATTTATCTGGGCATGGCTTAGTTTCAGACGGAGGAGGGAGGTCCGACAATGTGAGAGACGACCCACGCAGCGTGTAACAGAAGCAGAAAGTCTCAAACAAACCCCTTTCTCAATTCCCTTCTGGGTGCTCTTTTGTATCTAAGTATTATACAACGTCCACGCTACAAATGTAATCCGGAAAATGGTCAGTTTTAGAGGTTTTTGAAAATATGGAAAGCATCCCTAATCCTCAAAATAATAACTTTATTCTCAGTGTAACTAATATATAAAACATACAGCTTGAACTTTAATGTGTTTTGCCTTATTTATGTGACAGACTAACACAACAGAGCATAACTGTGAAGGAGAAAGAACACTTTTCGTTTTTCCAAAAGTGGTGCAAGTTGTGTTCAGTCTCACTTGCCTCGATGCCTCGAAATAAACAGTTTAGTGAAAGCTTGTTTGTTAAAGAACATTAGTGACTTGGTCCCCTTCCAGCAAGGCTGTAAATACAACCTAAACATAGAATCAAAACTTAAATGGAAACCATTTTTTTTTTTATATTAGAAGATCCCAATCAAAGTCCAGTTCTACATCCATTTGTGAATGGAAAACTGATATTTGCATACACTACCAGTGCATTTAACAGAGCTTAAGTTACTTTGAAAAGAAGAATGGGCCAAACAATCAGTCACTAAATGTGAAAAAATGTAAGAAAATGCATATAGATGTAATAGCAATAAAGAGAGTACTTTCATTTGTAGCAAATCAGAAATATGTGTAATTTCCGTCCACTTCCTAGTTACACTTGTACAATATTAGTCTATAACAGAAAATCCAATAAAATACACTGCAGTTTATGGTTTTAATGTTACACAATGGGAAAAGGGTAGTGTGGTATGAATACTTTTACAAGGCACTGTATTTAGGTGTCTGTGCTGCACAGTAAGACATTGATGCAGTTCTCCACACATATTGGCCGTCAGTTTTACACACTCAGGAGCAGTGGTCTGCAGAAATTAGGTCACATGGCGTCACTGCCTGGAAACTCTCCAGTCGTCTAGCGTTTCAATGCCTGGAAAGTTTCTGCATGACCAGGTGTTTTATTGTAATGATTTTTCTGTAATTTAAGCTGTTCTGTATTTGTAATCTGGAAATCCAAGATTCAGTGTTTACATTTCATTGTTTCTTTTTCAGGCTCTCCTATTGATATGTGTTTTAATACAACTAGATCCATTGAAGATAGATTTTAATTTACAAACAAATAAGTTCAACAATTTTAAATACATTCATATTTAGAATATGTTTCCTCATAAATCTATGAGGAAACAAGCAGATTACATGTAGATTATTTTACAATTTGATGTATTAAATGACTATAAATCTTCTCTAATAAATATCTGGGATAAATCAACTTGGCTAAAATGTTCGTAATCCTTTGTGCATTTCTTTCAACTCAAACAGTATTTATATTTGTGAACTGCAGATATATATGATGCAGTTGCAGCAATAAAACCCACTCACTCATGAAAGTCCATCAATGTTAAACATAATCCTGTTAATCCATAATAACTTAAATGTTATTTAATGTTCTGTGACTATTAGAATCCTAAATAAATCAATTCTATGATCTATGAGTCTGATGTGAAATTAATTAAGGTTTAATTAATCTTTAATTTTGTTTCTAATGAAGTAAGACACACATTGACCTTTGACATATAGTTTACATTTAAAACCCTTTTATTGTGTGAGATAACCCTGATAGAAATTAAAAACTGCTCATTTCCTCTGCAATGTCATGAGCTCAACTACTACAGCAGTGAAATGGATTAATCTCCAGTCAGCTGCTACATGAAGCCAATCAATCTGTAGGGAAAATGTGAGAAAATACTCTCTAACCACTGTGTTATGTGTTATGGAGTAGGGAAACATAAATCCGTAGCGTGCATGGAAACATTATGGAGGTTTTATTCTGCAATCATTTATGACATCTGTCTTAATACTTCATTTTATTTACCAGTTGCCTCACAACAGTATTTGTGTATTTGATTATAGAGAAATCTATATATCTGAGAATAAAGACTGTCTATTGTAAATTTGTTCATACAAGGAAAATGTTGCCTGTTATGCAGTTTTTCTATACTGCATGTTCAGGTTTGGCTGTTTCTGTTCAGAATTTATAAAGAAATTACCTACTAAAGCTGATGTGTCTTTAAGACAGATGTGGATGATATCACAGTTGGCTGGAAGGGCCAAATATGCACTTTTGACAGTTGCTGTTGTCAATCCTCTGAATCTGCAACACTGCACATCATGAAACACAGTAAAACAGAACTGCTTAATCAATGTTCAGTTTGTCTGTGTAAGCAAATACAGAATAATGACAGCATTTTTTATTTGTTACATCAGCATAAACTCTCAAATCTGTGTTTTTTACAGTTTACACTTTGGTCCTTGTGAAGCTTTAAAGCAGGGGTGCATCCCTGTGTCTTGAATTTTTTATATGTTCCCCTGTTTCAACACACCTGAATCAAATGAAGTCATCTGCAGTACTTGATTACATACAGAGGAGACAATTCAGGTGTTAATTAGGCTGGAGTAGGTGACACCATGGAAACTTGCAGGATACTGGATTTTGAGTGCTAAAGTTGACCACTGCTGCTCTAACGTCTAGACGGGTTTTTATGTAAACTGCCAAGATGCGTAATTTGGAGATGTGTGTGTTTCTCCTCATCTGGGAGTGTAATTTCATTGGGACTGCAGTTTCGATAGTGTCTCGAGTCAGATCAGTCATATTCCTTTTTTCTTTCCCTGACTTTTACATCGTTGACATGAGGCGTGTCACAATTCCGCACCAGAAGAAGCAAGATGCAATAAATCCAGACATAAACAATGGCTGAAGGAAATGGGGATTACAACGAAAATAAATTATGAAGGAAGTCTGTTAGTGAAGCGCATCACTTCACAATCCCACAACTCCTGGTTTCAACTGTTCACCCAAACAGATTTCTCTACAGAAGTTGTATTCAGAACAACACAAAAGATGATTGTGATTAGTTTTTTTTTTTTATTTCTCTTTCTTTGTCTTGTTATAATCTTGTGACAATTCTTTCACTTCCCATTGCTCAACAACTTGATTATTGATCAATAAATGGCAGCATCCATTATTTCTTCCTTAAACAGTGCTCTGCTGTGTAACATATATGTTCTTTTTCTGCACATGCAGATCGGTTTGGGGTCAGAAACTATTCACAAAGAAGTCTGATGTGAAAATAAATTGTATTTCAGCAAACAATTGAAATTGAGCATCAAGACCTGCTGTGTAAAAGAAACTCAAGCATGACATGTTTTTTTTCTCTCTTTTTTTGCAAGGAAGGATTAATTGTTTCTATTTGCTAAAATCGTTGTTGCTATTAGACTAGTATTAGCAACCCATGCTCACAACAGCCGCATTGCCTAAAGCAAGCCAGTAGATGGACTTGTCATGTGAATACACATTTAACCAGAAATTAATTGAATTATGAATGTAGAGATGTTGTTAGTCCGTCTGCTGTGTCTTCAGCAGACGGACATTATAGGTAAGCAATGACAGTGGTATCTTCCAACTTAAAATTTTGAATTCAAATATTTAAAAATATATTACTTTAAAATAAATTTTATCAAAAGAAAACAATATGCACATTTAAAAAAAAAAAAATAGTAGGCAGATAATGATGTCAATACACTGCAATGAGATAGTTACACTTTGTATTGCAATGCAATTTCTCTGAAGTGAGGTCTGCTTTTGGAAGCTATTAGTAATCCAAATAAAAGTTTTACTGTGGTGTAGCTGCTTTCAGTTCTCTTTAGGCTTTAATATTGAATTATTATCTTTCTTAATTCATTCAAAGCATTGAAAATGGAAACAAAACATGGCAACCCCCACCCCACCATATCCTCCCTCCATTACTTGAGTGGTACAGACTACATTCATTTTTGTGGTTTCCCTCTGTTAACCATGCCAACTACTGCAGAGCAGTGACCAACGATGATGAAGCTGCTAATCCCTGTTTAAAGACGTTATTGTGCAACATAACTGCCTGATGTGGCTTCTTGTATAAATATACAAGCATTCTTGTTGATGACTGGAATAAATTAAAGTGGAAATTTTCCATTTAAAGTGAATCAGAGATCATCAAAATGGAGATTACACAAAAGATTTCATTATACAACACAGAAACATTAGAACAAGCTTAGAGAAGGTACAAACAGTTTTTTGCTAGACACGTTATACATTTTTTAACTATTTTAAACATGTTGATAAACTTCTCAGACAGCTGAAAAAGTATTGTTTGCAAGAGAAGAAGAAAAGAGGAACTTGATTGGTTGAGATGAATAATGCTAAAGCATTTCGGCAAGGAGTGGAAAGTCAAAAAGAATTGAGAAATTTAGGGAGAGCAAATAAAGTTCAGTGCTGATTTATCAAAATCATGCTGTACATTTGTACATTAATTGCTCAAGATAATCGAGTGTTAGCCCTGACCTATAACCCCAAATGCATCAGACAGGGCAACAACAATGGCGGATTGTGATTGCGCTTCAAAAAGCTCTACACTATTTTTGTTCTTTTGCTTTATTGACTGCTAACCTTATGTGAAGATTTTATGGGCATGACCTCCATGTTTAGCACCACTTCCATGTCTGGGGGGATTTTTTGTTTATCTTACTAACCTAATAATTGAGAACAGATGCGACAAAATAGCACTATAATTGATGTTTTTCTTCCTTGAATGCTGATTTTTGTACAAGAGAGCAAAGAGGAAGATGAGGAAAACGAGTTGTGGATAAACCTATAAAATATATTTGCTTGTAAAGCTGAATGAAATTTTCAAAGCTCAAATGTTGTTGAGTCTGTATTTGCCAGACCTATTGGATATCTACAGATCTTGTTTCTACACTAGTCCAGACCATTTGTTCTTGGAGCACAATACAACCTACTTATCTTGTTTAAAAAAGAATTCATACAAAAAGGAAAAAATGTCTCTTAAGCTCTCCTGTTTTCGCTCCCGGCTTTGCCTTTGGCTCTTTTACTTCTATCGTCACCACTTCATGTCCTCCAGGGAGATAAGGTCACAGTCTGAAGAAAGATGAAGTGATAAGAAGAGCAGCCTCAACACTTTTTTGTATTCTGAATAGTTCTACATATCTAAAAATCTCATGACCTAAAATGTTTCACTAAAGTTGAGTAAGTGAAATAACTGCCTTGTGTCTGTTGAATCAGTTGCTCGAGGCAATTTATTCACACCTTAAAATGTTGGCTATCCAGAAGCACAGAGCTGTTTTTTCTTGCATGTTGTTAGAAACTAAACCCCGGCTGTAGGCTATATTGTGTTTTCCTCATTTTCTGAGACAAATTTCATTATGACCAGTTTTTATAGTTCTTGATTTTGATTAAATGTTTGATTATATCACATCTCATTGTACATTTTCTCCACTGTGATTGCAGAAGCAAATTTAAAACCTCATAAAATTTTATTTCCTTTTATGCTACTTTTTCACCTCCGGGTCGCCTTTCACAGCCATTTACTGTGAGAGAAAAATTTAAAACCCAGGAGACTTTGGAAGCAACATGATTTCAGCCACCTCACTAAGCCTGAATCACATCTGTAAAAGCCAAGTTAGCACGTAGGTCGGTGGTGAATGTGAAGCAAGAAACCTGCAGATGTGTCATGCACACGTCACCAACTGCTGCCAAAGTTATTTTCATCGGAGTAAGAAATGTGTTTCCGTTTTTTACTCATGGAAAGTTTGATTCGGATGTTCTTCATTAAAGTCACAAAATCTGCTGTACTATTCCATTGCCGGAAAAAAATTCCATGTAACATCGTTCTGAGCTGGTAGTCTCTTATTCATTGCTGGTGTAGCTTGGAGGATAGCTTTTGAAGTTTATAATTTTTGGCCACAATTTTGATAAAGTCAAAAGTTTCCCTGTTTTTGCTCATAAGTTCTCATATAGCAAACATATTGCTTGTCACATTATATAAACTGTAATCTGTTTTTGACTGAGCTAAATAAATATGGCTAACATTCAGTAACAAAAATATATTTTGATTATACAACTTAACATGTTCCCTAGGTGTGAGTGTGTGTGTGCATGGTTGTTTGTCCTGTTTGTCTCTGTGTTGCCCTGCGACAGACTGGCGACC
>CAEGAG010215801.1:0-42760 GCA_903067065.1 Brachyrhaphis terrabensis
AGACCCCACGACGTTGCGTTGTCACTGTCATTGTCACATGGTTCAGAAAGTGCAATTAGGAATACTAATTGCACTTTCATTATTTATTTTATAATGTAAAATGAATAACAAGGCATGATGTCGCTCAGTGCACAAAGCATAGAAGTAGACCAAATAGATCCGCCTTTATGGATCAGGCACATTGTCACCGATTCCTGATCTACAATTTTTTTTCAATATTGGAACCAATATAGACATTAATATCGGATCGGTGCATCTATGGTGGCAATCATGTTTTCACATTGGGTCAGGTTGGTTTGGTAGCTTTTTTCCTTATTGAGGGAAATCAGAAACCCACTGCATTCACTAAGGTTGTCCCTCATCCTGCCATTTTTAAAAAACGTGAGAAGAAAAAAAAGAAAAACAGAAGACGACTGTAAATGGACACTACTTTCTCACTTCACTACATACATACAGACTCCAGACGCTTCCCCTCCGTCAGCCTTCTGTGTGCATTGTGTCTTCCCACCATGCTGGCAGTCGCATCCACATTCACTGCAAACGCTCACACAGCAAACATCACAGAAACGCTTCATATTGTTTGCTGACACATATATGCCCATATGCATTCATTTTGCGCTAAGCCCCTCAAACCCCAGATAAAAACCACAATATAGGGAGTCGGGGGGGTCACATGTTAACCGCATGATGGACACTGATGAGGGACAACACTCTTGTTCGCACATATATCTGTTTACCATGTTGTGTTCGTCGTCTCGGCCCGATATGCAACACGCTCTAGCAGCATGTTAGCGATCCAGTGGGTCCTGCGGTGGCGTGTGCCACTGAGGATGCGGAGCTAATGACTGTTGTCCGTCCTCAGAGCAGGAGGGTTTGGGTCGTGCCATTCACTCTGCATATTTAAATGCCTTGTAGAGCTTAAGTAGGCCCACTTTTCCATGTCAGGGCAGCGTTCAATCCTGCTGCGACCATTAATTATGATACCATTGTGCTCCAGTGTGGCTAATAAGAGTGATGTATTGCACCCTCGTGGCATTATAATCATCTGAGTGAAGTACCTGGACTTCACGGCGCTCGCTTTAAGCACCACGCGAAGAAGAAAGGAGCCGGAGTGAAGTGGGAGCGTTTCTTCCCTCGGCGCTGACCACCGGCTTCCTCCTTGATTTGACATGAAAGCGTGGCCACCGATTTCTGTTAGTCAGCGAATGAATATCTATACAATAATAAAACAAAAAATAAAAAA
Organism: Brachyrhaphis terrabensis; assembly: GCA_903067065.1. Classification (NCBI taxonomy): domain Eukaryota; kingdom Metazoa; phylum Chordata; class Actinopteri; order Cyprinodontiformes; family Poeciliidae; genus Brachyrhaphis; species Brachyrhaphis terrabensis. The sequence goes on from CAEGAG010215801.1 coordinate 1,244, forward strand.
AACAGCAATTCTTTTTAATTTATTAATGGTAGGGAAATGAGTTACAACAACCTGCGTGTTCATGAAGTTTTTCATGTTGTAATATTACAATCACAAATTCTCAGTGGAATTTTTTAGTGGGTTTTATGTGACCAACATGAAGCACTGCATAAATTTAAAGTGGGGGGGAAAAAATCGCCATTTTCTTTTTGTGAATGAAGATTTAAAAAGTGTTCTTTCCATAATACCTTGTACAACATTTTTTGCTTCCTTTTGCTTTTCACTGCATCTCTCCTACGAGTGCACCGATCGCTGTTTTCTGGCCGATCCCCGATATTTAAAAATCTCAACCTGCCGATTCTGGTTTTGGATTATACCGTTTTGCTTTGTGTCTGGAAAGTTGCTAAATATAGCAACAAAGCCACATTTAAGCACCAGCCAATCACCCAAAATGAATGAAACTGGGCCGATTTATCGGTGCACCCCTAGTCTCTTCTAGAGTCACTCATCTAGGGAAGCTAAGTGAGCTTCTTTCCAAAACAAGCTCACTTAGATTGGATGGATGGCACTTATCAGATACTCAATTAGATTTAGGTCAGGACTTTGACTAGGTCATCCTGTGATAGTAACACGCTTTGACCTAAACCTCTTATATAGCAGTCCTGGATGTATTTAACATTGACATCCTGGTGAAAGATGAACCTCATTCTCAACTCTTGTTCAGTCTCTAATATCAACTCTCACTCCAGCTTCCCCACAGCATGATGTTGCCGCCACCATGTTTTGTGGTGAGAAACATACTTTTTATGTTGTCTGAAAGCAGCTGGTGTCAGTGGACTTTATTTTGTCATATCAGATTTCATATATATAGATATTCTTTTTATTGTCACTCTTTCTCATAAAATCCCAACAGTTATAGTCTGTGGTTACAGCGTGAAGCAGCTGAAGGGGGGCGGTGTGTCTGCACTGGTCTTACAGGACGTCTTTCCCTCACAGAGCTGGCTAAGTGGGTTTTAAGAAGCTTCCTCTTAATATTTGGTGCGTGTCTCCTCAGCAAGCCTTCAGTACTGCTCGAGGAAAAAAAAAAAAAAAAGATCACATTCCATTACATTAATCACTGCAAGTTAATGTGATTATATGTACTTTATATTTCCCTTCTTAATGTCTCTTCCCTTAACGGCATAATCAATGACCGTTTTATATTCATTGAAAAAAGTTCAGCAGATATGAAAATAAGCCTCTTGCGACTTTCCCTTTTTTAATCTACTCTGGGATCTGGGATCGGTAATTAAAGAGTCCGACTTCCCTATGTGTCTCCTAAAAAAGGGCCCTCAGTATGCTTTTTGGGGCCTGGGCACCATCCAGCCCCCCCAACAACCCCCACCCCTCGGTCTCTGCCGCGCTTAAGTAGGTGTGAAAAGCATTGTCAGTGTGCGTTGGGATAAAGCTCTGCCGTTGGACGCCATTGGTCAGAGTCGACCCCCGCTCTCCCTTAAAATGCGCATAGGCACACATAGATAAAAGATCCATTGGAAGGTTGGTTGGAATAATCAAGGACAAAAGTTGAGAGAGGAGGCCTTTCTGCACATCCATTTTTTTTTCTTCTTCTCGTCGTCTTTTAGAGAAGGGTGGAGGGGGGCTGTTTTCATCTCTCTGAGGACGAGAGAGATGGAGGGACAGAGATAGAGGGAATCGCTGAGGTGGACGGTTGTTTAAAGCGTCAGTCAGCATGATGGAAAGCCACATGGTTAAAGTCTCTGTGAGGGCCGAGACAGGAGTGTGGCGAAGGGCTTAGAGGGGGGCGAACACCCGAAAGTGAGGCTTCAACGTGCTACGAAAAGATGGAGAAAGGAAACGCACAAAAAACGGCTAGGATTTCCAGAAAGACAGAAAAAAACCCCCGCTACTTTAGCTGTAAATGTGATAAGCTAGTGTTGAGAATACAGAAGGAAATAAAAATCTACTCTAGTTACGTAGCACTTCATGTAAAAGGAGCCGTTTTTTTTTTTTTCTTTTGATAATGTACACTCCTGGAAATCAATTTTTAGCTATGACAAAAAAAAAAAAAAAACCTAATCAGATGTTCCTGTGAAGAAATACCTGGAGATATTACTAAATTGTTTTGTGGGGGTCGCCACCGTGTTCATAGAGGAGAGCTTCGGTGATAACCTTTCATACGAACCTTCGCAGCTAATCCATTTTATTGATTGTGTACCCACCTGTGTGAAAAACAGCGCAGCGGCCGAGGTGTTTAGAAGCCACGTATCGGGGGCCATATCTCACCTCTTTCCTTTCTTATTGCACGAGACAGAGCAGCACAAGCAAAAAGCCACTTCTAACACACGCACCTTATCGGCCGGTTGCTTTATCTTGTGATCTGGTCCAGGGATCTTAACTACTCTGGACCTCGGGGAAACGACGAACCGTAAATAACTCAGCAGCGGTTCTGCAGGAAAGGATCTGCCAGACAATGTGGGAAAGTAAAATTCTGGACAAATCTTGGGAGCTAAGAGGAATAAGTTCTATTTTAATATTAATGTTCATCAGCTATAATTATCTGCCTATATGTCTGTATCTTTCTGTCTATTGCTGTCTTTTTCTGTCTGTCTTTTTATATGTCTAGCTTTTTATCAATCTTTCTCTCTGTCTTTCTTCCTTTATATCTATCTTTATATAATCTATCTTTCTATCTGTCCACTTCTTAGTAAATTGACTTCTAAGGCTTTTTTTCTCTGTCTCGTGTGTTATAATTTTGTGTATTATAATGCATCAGGTGAAAACTAGTATAATATCAGATTGACATTCCTAATAGCCAGACATTATGTCACATTCTTTCAAGTTCAATTTGTACCATTTCGCACATTACATTACATTTGATTATATGAAATGCACATCATTCACAGCAGCCTGTCAGTTTAACCTCTATCTGTTTTTGCCAAGGCTGCCCACTGTTTTGAAGCACTGCAGTCCACACCGTGAGAATCACCTCTTCAGACAGGCCACACTCTTTTCCCTTCCCTCAGTTCTCCATTGATCTGTTTCTGTGCATCACTTTAAGCAGCCAACTTCTTTTACCAACTTATGCTGAAACTCTCTCAGTTTCTGGTTTAGATTCCTGACCCTTATAGCATTTAAGCTCCATCAGTGGACTCTATTCATTCAGAATCACAAAATTCTGCTGAGCTGCAGTAGGTAAGTGGGAGCCCAGATTGCTTGTTACCACAAGACTTTCGAGGATAGCATAGCATCTGCAGCCATGCAGATCTCTGTATGACCTCTCTGAGCAAGATGAAAATTTCCCGAGGATGACCTCTGCCATTTGGACCGGAGGTGTTGGAACAACCGCATGCCGGGACTGACAGTGGCTATCAGGTTAGCCGCGGAGGCGAAAACATTCACCGAACTCCCCTGCCCCCCCCGGGTTGACACGAACACTGGTTTTCCCACATGGCAGTCTGATGCATTCCATCTTCAGTGCCCTACGCGACCCGCTGCACTCCGCATCATCACTCACACGCCGCACCGTGGGCTCTTCATGTAGAGGGAAGTCGGACATGGATGTGAGTCGAAGAGTAGTTTGTGGCCGTAGCTCCCACAGATGATGCTAGTTCGCTGTCGGTTTTGTTTACTGTAGCACCCTGTTTTTCCTTGTTCTTTCTTTCTTTTTCTTTTTTTTTTTTACATATTTAACAACGCTGCGCCTAAAGCCTTGACCGTGAAATTTTCTGCTTATGAGGTGAACCCTGAGGCTTTACCGCCTGAGCTCTGCTGACCTCTGCCTGTCGCTGGCGCTTGACAGAGACGGGTGCCTCCTGTTCTCGGCGAGCACGTGTGAGAGGAAGAGACGAGCAGACAGCCGTGCTGTAGGTACAGTAGCGTGGCGGAGCAGACATCGGTGTCGTCCAGGTCAGACAGGGCCATCCATCCTCTAAAGCCCCAGGGAAGAGAGAGAGGAAGAAAAAAGGATGAGAGTGAGAGCGTGGAGGAAAGACGTAGCGTGGGCATGAGGAGGAAGAGAGAGAGATGTGGGGTTGGAGGGGGGGGTACTGATGCACTGTTTCTCTTAACTCTGTCAAAGCCACTCCATTGTGCTCCCCTGTGCAGTGAGTGGAAACCAATCTGTCATCGCTCCACTAGCCAGCACACTGGAAGAGGGCTAGACTGCTGGAAAAACAAGTCTATTCAATGTGAAATGTAACTGAAATCTGAGCTGTTGGATAGCTGGATTGAAAAAAAAAAAAAAACCTTGATGTTAGATTTTCTTTTTTTTTTTGAACCCCGCTCTCCCACACACTGTGAAATGAGGGCTGAGTACAGTATTTGAGTCGAAGCGAGATAGGTTTCTCTCATATCTTGCCCCCGTTTCTTCCCCGCAGAGAGGTGATTGACATGTTTTGTTGATAGAACTCTATCCAAAGCAATGTGTGGTTTGCATAGGCATGAAGGGCTTCAGTTAAAACCTCCTTGTGCGGTATCACCCGGCAAGAGTCGGACTGCTTTTGTTTAAATTTCTCTTTCTGGCACCGACGGTATTTAGACAGTCGCAGTGACAAGACAAAGCCTTCCGGCGCTACTGTACGGGTTTCAACTTGGCTTTCTTATTCCCGTTCGCATCCCCATCTTCCTCACACCTGTCACCTGCTGTTCGCGGACCCCAGCGTCAACATGGCCGCCCCCCTCAGCTGCCCTGATCTTGCTAAGCCTGCATACCGTTGAATAGCGGCCACTAATGCTGTGTTCCAATGCCGTTCGGAGTCATCGCTCCCCCTCTCCCTTTTGCACCATTTTCCCCTGTAATCTCCCCACTCCTCGCTGTTGTGGGGTGGCATGCCCGCTGCTCCCGCCACTATTTTCCATCCCCTCTCCTTCACAGAATCAACACCTCCACCATTTTAATCCTTTTGACCCAAGCCCTGTGTGTTTCCCTGTATCAACAGCTTCTGGAGATTACATCCTGCTTGCCTCCTTAGAGCCGCAGGCTTCAGTCAGTCGGACTGCAGCTGCCCGGCACATGCTAGGGTCTTAGTCAGACACTGCTGGGTGTGATAGCCACTGTGGCTAGTTAGCTCGGTCAGGGTCAAGCCAGAGAGTGGGCAGGTTTGAAGAGCAGTGGGAGAAGAATGGTAGAGGGTTATGAAGTAACAGAGACTTAAAGTGGACTCTGGAAGTTTGGTTCTTATGTTTGGACTGACCAAATCAGGAATTTTACACTGCAAAACTAAAGGAATGGCATATTTTGAAGTATTAATTCCCTTACCTGTTGTAGATAGATGGCGTATCGCAGTGAGTTTACAGAATAGTCAAGAAATCTTGACAGTAAGTCAGATGAAACCCAGTTTTAGCTCATTTTAGCTAGTTAGCTTCATCCAAAGTGAACAGATTCAAAGATCTTTATCACACAACAGATTGTGGCTAATAGCAGCTAATAGCAGATATTATCACCCAACACATTTTAAAGTTACATTGTTGGAGGTTGCTGTCTGAAATCATCCATTATATGTAGCTAAGACTGCCTGATGCAAGATTCACCAGTCTGTGAATCAATTGGCAACTTTTTCCTTGATTATCTGTGATCTAAATAATGTTTCCTTGTTCAATAAACGCATCAAAACTGGGAACTGGGTTGTATTTGATGTCTAAATACATCAACCAACAGTACGTAGGATGATTTGACATTTTCAAATTGTCCTACATACAGTTTGACGAGTTCATGAACAATCGGATGAGCTTTAAAGTCACAAGTTTTGATTCATAAATACGGATAATGTTGTAAACCCTTCACTTTCTGTTGGAGTCAAATCTATTTCCTCAATGTGCAACACATTTTTCAACATACATTTTGGAGTACATTTTTGACAGGCAGTTGTTTGTGCGACGGTAATGATTATGGTGCATTCCTGTGCTTCTCCAGTCCTCGTCAGTCTATGTGGACAGAAGTAATCAGAATAAACAGCTGATCGAAATAGAAATGCATAATGTAAACGGCTCAATCAGAAAATTGGTAAAATTTTAAAGGATGTTTATATGTTGCTTAGCCTGTAGCTTAACTACGGAGTGCAGTAACGTCTCAACCAGAATTAGAACCTGGTCACACAGAAATCAAAAATGAAAACTGGTTGTTTGTTTTTATGTTCGGCTTAAACGGGAATATAACTTCTTCTCTTGCATTTTTTTTAAGGAAAAGTTTTCAACTATTTGCATGACTCTGCTTCTATTGTGCATAAAGCCCTGATGCATGTAAATGCTCATCGTATTTGATTAATGAATTTTGTGCCACCGTAAACGACACATTCAGATTACATAATCCGAAAGCACTTCAATTGTTTAGAAACCACTTGATAGAGCTTGAAGACTCTTAACATCGCTTTGTGGAGTTGCATGGATTTTGTTACGCTAAAAAAAAAAAACACAACAAACCTGAAAGTGTTTGTCTTGTGAAAGTAGTGCAGTTGGTTAATATTTGCTAATATATCTGAGTTGCTTACTTTCATGCATCTGGTATATGTCTCATACATATGGCTCATACTTACAGGCCAAATTTAACTAAGAAAAAATAGATGAAATGTGGCCAACACTATCGTGTAGCACTACCAACATAGCTTGCTGCTTTTAGCTAAAATCACCCGGAATAACTAGCACGTATGATTGCTAGTATACTGCTAGCTGTTAGCTGCTATTAGCCACAATCAGCTAGCTGTTATCTTTCCAATCCTCTGTAGTTTCCTTCCATTTTCCACAATTTCACTGTGACATGATGACATATTCCTAATAAAAGAAATGACAATATTATTTATCTGGCCCTACCTTCAAAACCTATCCCTTTAAATTCAGTTTTTCTTTCATAAAAAGTGTATTTCTGATGTTTGCAGCCACTGTTCTTGGGGAACTTTACTTGGTATGCTTAAGACCTTGGAGTGCTACAGAAAGAAACCCAGTGATTTTCCTTTAAGCAGGAATTTGGCAACAGTGGAGACATGAAACTCCCTTTTAACAGGAGGATAGCCATCTGCCAGGCCCTGCTGGAACGAAGGCAGAGCAAAGACAGAAAGGCCACAGTTCAAAGATCACATTGAGAAATATGAAACAAATCAATTCATCTATTTGTTACAGACTACATTTTCGGACTATTACATACCCAAAAGAGCTGTTGCAGCTCATGTAGAATCAGTTTTCTTTTTTACATAAAGTTAGAGCTGATGTTGAAACCAGGTGTCGTTCCATAGTTTGTTCTGGAAGTGAACGCTACTCCTCTTTCATGTCCCGTTTCTGTTAATGGGGGTTTGCCTCTTTATTGATGCAAACGTATGTGATCGCTACATTTTTCCTCATGCTCGCTTCTCCTGTGGGCCACATTAAACCGAGCCTCCCGACCCAGACTCTATAGTTAAATGAAAGCCTATCAGCATGTTGCCCCCTCATATCGGAGAGCGGGCCCTTTCATACAGACGGCCTGTAAGCGCTGATTAGTGAGCATTTTGATTAAAATTCAAACATGTGCGATCCTCTGGTGGAGCCAGTCGCCCTCCTCCTCCTACGCCTCCTTTCCTGGTTGCGTCTGCGCGCGAACATACAGTGAAACGTACATTAACACACACACACACACACACACGCATGTGAAATCCTCCCCTCCCTGCCTCCGTCTAGCCGTACTGTTCTCATGCCTCAGCAGACTGCAAGGCTGATTTAAGGGCGCCCTTACAAATGGGAAGGTTGCGAGCGAAGACAAAAACCAGAGACAAATCACAGCGCGGCCGCCTTCAAGGTTCCACCGGTAGAGCCGCACAACTGCGGGGGGGCGTGTGAAAAGCGGGCAGAACGGTGAAAAATACACACACACTCCATCCTGTCACAACGCTTTTGGCTTATCTTGAGTGACTGTCAAGGCTGCAAATATCAGGGAACGGACAGAAATATATAAAATTAATAAGCCGCTGGATGTTGTCGAGAGTTACGATGCTTCATAAATCCCGGTTTGATCGTGGCGGACAAGGCTTAAACCCGTTGCTTCCTAATGCGCACAGCAAGTGTTTTGGACTGGATTTTCTTCTGTTTTGGAGATGGAAGCCCTTAGCTGGCAAAAGTAAGATTTCTCATCCACCCTTCCCTTTTTTTTCTTTTCCCTTTCATGAGTGACAAATATTAAAAAGAAGGCCTGAGGGAAGTTGGCAACCGTTGCCACCTCTAATAGAAGGGCACAGGCGGAGCAAGGTGAAACCGGGGCCAAAGGCAGAGAAATGCTGTTCAAAGAGAAGAGGCAGGAGAAGGAGAGGAGGGAGGAAATGCTCCGAACTTATCAGCTGTACTTCCTCCATCGGGTCAAGGGGTCCTGGAGCTTTTGTTTGTTTGTTTGTTTCTCATACTGAGGGATGGATGCTATCTCTCTCGCCATCCAAGCAGGTCTGCTCTGTCGAGTGCCGCTGGTAATATTTCATGTCAAGAATTAAGCCCACCTGCCCACCGACTCCTTTCAACAGTTACACAGCCACCACATCCATCACCGTCCCCAGTCCTCTCTTTAGGATTGGCTTGTGTAGCGAAATGAGGCTAAGAATCCACTCAGGAACCGTTCTTATGTATAGGTTTAATGCGCGTGTCCTCTGTTCGCATATTTCAGTGAAAAATGTATTTATTGGAACTCATTTCCTGAACAGCTGACAGGTTTTCACTTTGTAATTCTCATTTATTGACTGGTTTAGTCTTTAGGTTTTTAAAAGGAAGACTGAGAAGACTTAAAAATGCACGTTAAGACCATTTATGTATAGGGCTTGTTCTGACTGAATCAGAATGACGACAGAAAATGTTCATGTATTCATTAGATCTGATGAGTAACCAGTTATCTCAATATGTAGCAAAAACTGTGGATATCTTACAAATCACACATTGTTTTAAAAAATCTCAAATCAGTGTAGATGATTTCAGGCTACACTAGTCTATACATTGTAGTTTTCATGTTTTCATCTATGGGTTAATGCCAGAAAAACTATTAAAATACTAACATTTTCTACTCTCAATTAGAGTAAATATTTCACAAATGAAGAACTCTGTTTGAAAGTGTAGAATTATCCATTTTTGTTCAATCAGAGATGCAAATGCAGTTCCAACTCCAGAAAATATGTAAACAAAGCCTTTAGTTTCACACCAACACTTAAATTCAAAGCAGAAGCTAACATTAGCCGGATTAGCAGCTAACAGAAAGTCACTGGTTATCAGTGTTTACAAATGGTTCTCATCATGTCTGTAACTCCTCCACAGTTTTCTAATGTGTATCTAAACTACTGACGCACTAACTATTCAAAAGGAATGAAGGTGTCTTTTATGTTTATTTAGCTAAGTGTCACCTAGTCTGTCAAAGCTGATGGGAAACTCAAGAACTACTTCCTGTCTGTCATCAAAATAAGAGGGCTACACATTGATTCAGCAGGGTTTCAAGTTCAATCCTAGCTGCTGTGAGGAGCAGAAGAACAAATGATTCCCCTCAAAGTGTAAGAGCTTAAAGGTAAGACAGGATTCCTAAACTGTGTCCTGTGTTTTTATGTCCACAATTAACAGCAAAGTATCTTTTCGGCAAAATACAAATGACAAAACATTTGCTTCTGTTCATCTGGCCGTGTGCACTTTAACCACAGGCGAACTAAAAGCCAACATAGACCTGAATGATTTTCCCCAGTGTGAAAATCATAATTAAATATAATGTTAAGAGTCCATCACTTACCTGGTGTGACACTGTTTGAATGCCAGGTGGTGCTTCTAAAGTGCCAGGTGGCATTTCTCCTGTATGCGTGCGTGTGTGTGTGTGTTTGTGTCATGTTGGTTTATTAAACATAGCAACTAACAAATGCTACGCCTAAAGGATGCAAACTGTGAGTTTTGTTTATCTTTTTTGCATCCCATATGTCCACTGCCGACTCTCCAGTGTTGAGTAACCAGAAACTCTTTCACACGGCTGATTAAAGACAAGCAGGGACGTCCTGAAACTGTCCTAAAACATTATTATCCTTTAAGCCATTCCTGCATTGCTTAAAGGATTGTCCTACCTTTTAGGTAGGACAATGGATTAGGGACCACAGCCTCTTTTGAATACTTGAGATCCTCTGTAAAAATGCTTGGAATTACCAAATATTGCTTAAAATGCACTAAAACACAAATTAGAAGCCATCTTGCCACATCAACAGAAGGTAACATCTGCAGTCTTCCTTGTTTCCATTCTTATGATTGCACAGCCAATCAGCAGTAAGGGAAAGTCAATGATGATCCGGGATTGGCTGCTTTTTAAACACATGCAATAGCATGTCAAGTAGCATTGAGGTATTTCAGCTTCCCATGATTCATTTTTTTCACCCAAATATTTTATATATGCTTTACAAAAGGATCCATAGTGAAGTTCCACACAAAAATCAATCAATGCCGAATCCATTTGACCTTCATCTTCTTGCTTTATGGTGCGCCACAATGCCAAGCAACAAAAAAACTGTTCACACCTCTTCAGGATACGCGTGTGGCTTCTACATTCTCCAACTGACTGTGACAACTAATAGTTTGGTACGAACACCGGTACACACATTGATATTTACATTGTTGAACTGCTGTTCTTTCGTTTTCTAGGTTTTTTTTTTTTTTTTGGCGTGGGCCTTCAATTGTGGAAACACGGCGGCGGAGGAATCCTCTAATTAGACGACTTTGCCCATTCTCCAAGGCTTCGCTTGTCAATAAAACGTCGTCAGTGACGACGACGCCCCTCTGAATGAAAGACTCGGCGGTTTTGAAGTGCAAAACGCGCGTCACGTCGTCTCACTCAGCGACATCCAGATGAGACGAGTTGTCAGCAGAAGCGAAGTGACAACAAAAACATCTCTGGTGGACCAATTCGGCATAATGACGCCTCTCTTCATTCCCTCCTCTCCCCCTTCCCTTGTTCTATTTGGGAGAGGTCATGCTTTTTGAACACAAGCTGTAGTAAAGTAAATTTATTCCACTTATTTCTTGTAACGGCACCAAAAAAAAAAAGTAATGAGGTGTCGGAGATAAATATATGAAGACAATAAGCCGTGCAGTCGTTCTCCTGTAGCCTGCTTTTTTGAGTCAATTAGCACGTTTTAGAGACTCCGAAGAATATCACCGGCTTTTCAGTATGTTGTATCTGACTTCTTTTTTTTTTTTTTTTATTCACTTACATTATGTGAGTTCTGTAGGGGATTCGAGGCACAACATCCATAATAGAGGGGTGCCATCTTTGTTGCAATACTCTCCGACACTTTTTTCCCCCTTCCCACTGCACACGCCTGTGGCGGTCGCCATGAATTATTCAGTGGCTTCGTCCAACACGGCTAAGCGAACGGGCTCGGCTGTAAACAGATTTTCTGCTCGCCGTCCTCACAGATTTAAAGCGTACGAGACGGCGTGAGAGCCGAAGAATCACACGAGCGGACCCCGTTTGACCTTTTCTGGCATTGAGCTCACCTTAACTCAGAAAATCGTTACCGTTTTTGGTTTGTTGTTGAATTCCTTAAAAGTGGATAAGCGTACTCGTATTGCTCAGTTGTCTCTTTTGTTTATTTCATCAGACACATTTGGTTTAAAAAGTAGTCGGATATGATGATTTAGAGTTGATTTATTAAAGTCTAATAGAAATAAAGTTGGACTCTGGCTATGGATAATCACTTTAGTTCCTCACTGACTATTGTGCCCTGAAATAGAAAATATGAATATTACATGGACTTCAAATCCCTGAAAAACGTTTTTTTTTTTTCTAGAACAAGAAAATTGACACATCCATTGCCATTACTGCTGCTCCCATATTTGGCTAATGGAGATTTCACATTACAGCACCATGAAATACGCTCAGCATTTAACAAAAAGAAAAAAATAGAAAAACTTTTTAAACATCTCCCAGAAGAAGAAACGAACGAGAGAATGGAATCAACCAGATTTCTTTTCTTCTTCTCTGTCTTTTTCCCGCCACGTCATTTTCGCTGCTGCACGGATGAGCCCTGACCTTGAACCGCTCGTATCGACCCGTGCAGATCTGTGGCGGTGACACATGTCGCGTGTTGGGGGGACGGGGGAAGCAGGAAGCGGAGGAGACGAGAGGGAGCGATCTTGGTCCGTCGCCCGGTCAGAGTCGGAGTCCGCTCCCCGTGTCAGAGGACGGCCATGTTTGGCCCCAAACACAGGCTGCACCTCATCCACTGATCTCAGCAAGAGAACACCTTTTGGGTGGCGGATGGAGGGGGGAGCGGAGAGGGTTCAAAGCTGCCCTTAAAGTCTTGTGCGTGTGGAGAAGAAGATGAAGAGTGGAAGAGAAGAGAAGAAGAGCCCATCTCCAGATCCCGCTCTTGTAAAGCTGACCTGGCTGAAGCAGAGCCAAGCTTCCCTTCCCTCCTTCCTGTTGTGCGCCGCACTTGTTCTCTCGCACAAACTACAAAAGGCAAGATGCTCCTCGCAAAGAGACATTCTTAGAACTGCCCTCTTCTTGCCTTTCAAATCGCAGGTTTGCAATCATGAGGCTGAAAGCACGTCAGCTACAGAAGAGGATTAGGGCCCCTGAGAAAAAACCCAAAATTCTGACTTTTTTCTTATAAATTTGACTTTGATTCCAGAATTCTGACTTTAATCTCAAAGGTATGACCTTCTCCACAGAAATTCTGACATTTTTCTCGGAAATCTGTTTTCTCAGAATCATATGCTCGTAACATAATTGACATATATCTAAGAATGTTTAGGTGTTTATTAGGGTTTCGACGATGGACACAGAATTAGACTTCTGGGTTTAAAGTCAGAATTTTAAGTTAAAAGTCAAATTTCTGGGGAAAAAAGTTGAAATTCTGAAACAAAATTCAGAATTGCAAGAAAAAAGTTAGAATTCTGAGAAAAGCATCAAAATTTACTGAAAAAAAGTCATCATTCTGAGTTTAAGGTGAGAATTCTTTTTTTTGTTTGTTTGCTGGTGGCTGTAATCCTTTTCTGAACGTTATCACACTTTGGATGACATTACCACACAAATCGACCCGATGTTTCTGCACAACAGTGTAACGCTTGACTGGACTTTTTTTTCTTCTTCTTCCCTCACCCTGATAGATTGCACTGCGCCAGTGGAATAATGTGTAATTGACTCTCAAAGGCTCTGAAATTGAGATCAAAAAGCTCACTGAGCAAGATTAACATCATTATTTTACAAAGATGGCTATTGTCACCCAGAAGACAAGCGCCATTGTGTCCCGGGGTTCTTGTGAAAGTATTTATCTTGGAGCATCAAAAGGCTGCCTTTCACCTTCAGTCGGAAGCTAATTGATAGACTGAGACCTCGTTTCTGTGCGCCGCATCGAGCATAGACGCTGGGACTTTAAACGCGTCTGTAAATAAATAAATCATAAAGTTTGTTTGTTTTTTGTTTTTTTTATTCTCCCGAGTCAAAAGGAGTCCCTTTTTTTTTTCTTTTCTCTTTGTCTTTCTTTTTTTTTTTTTTTGCGTTTGCACTAACCATGAGGCTAAAACCCCCGAAGACTGGAACGTTTAAGGAAAGCTCCTAAATAGCGGCTCTGAAGCTGGGTCTGAGCTTTTGTCATCACGCTTCAAGAATTTTCCTTTTAATGTACTGTAATGTGAAATTCAGTGGGGACACGTTTAATTGAGTTTTACACAAACCAGTTGGGAGTAGCGCTGGAAGGTAGGTGATGTTGAGGTTTTTAATCTCTGGCTCCGGAGAGGCTTGTTGACGGAGTGGTTCTTTCTCTTTGTGGGGGGAAAAAAAAAAAGAGGAAGCCTAAGAAATGATACATCCGTGGATAAAACCAATTGGCAACCCTCAAAGGGACGCGGGGAGGAGGTAGAGGGGGGGTTGATAAGGCAAATCCAGCACTTGTAGAGAAATAAAAGAATCCAACTGTTCATTAAAATGGGAAACAAAACAGGCGATTGAGAAGGAAGGCAGCCGGCTCGGTGGAGGAGTGAGCAACAGACAAACAGAGCCAGAGATATCAGAGGAAAGGATTGGAAAATAATCAAGGATTTGTGAGAAGAATTAATAAGAAAGACAGACACAAATAAGGACTTTTTTTTTTGTTTCAGATGCTCTGGAAAATTAGGAAGGATGGACGGCAATAATTAAACAGTTGAAACGGCATAAGCTACATGGACACCGATTAGAAGGAATGATTTAGATATAAAGGTTGCTTTCTTTTTGTTTTTATTGCTTTAGACTGTAAGGCAGACGGGCTTTTTGTAATCAGAAGGACAAGATATTCACCGAATGGAAAATAGTCAAACGGATTAATGAAGAGCTTTTCGCTAACTGTAAGTCGCCCGCCTTTTTCCTGTAACTTGAATAGAATCTGTCGAGAAAATGGATGACCTCTAACCTTCAATGAAAGGCTTCTTTCACCGTTGAAAACATTTTTGTAGCATAAATGTTTTCAGAAAACCAAACAAAAGCCAATAGGCAATCAAATCAAATAGAAAGTAAATGCTTAGCGTTAGCCGTGAGATTAACGTTATTTAACATTGACAAGATTAGCTTTATTTATGGGTCTACCTCCGTTTGTCAGACTTTCTATTATTGATTAGAATTTAGCGGTCTGACCTAACAACTATTTTTCACTGATTCTGATTAAAGAACATTTCCAAACCAAACATTCCATCACAAAGATTGAAAACTCAAAGCATAAAACGGAGCTACTTTGCTGCACTATGTTTAGCCTTCCTGTTCTTTACTAAAGGTCTTGCTCTCTCTCAGCAGAAATGAAACAGCTGAATAATTTTCCTCCATTTTTTGTTTCCTCTGCCTTCATCTTAAGAATAAAAACTCATCATTTTCATAACAGTAACAACGTCCACACAAAGTGTTGTTGTTAGCACTGAGGTATGTTGCATTCAACTACTGAAAAAATACTGGATTTACAAGCTTCTGTATTTGTCATACTAAGTACCACTTTTTTAATTTTTAGTCAAGCATAAAAAATGTTTGCTTCAAGTTGGGAAAATAAACAGAAATGTCCTTCGAAGTTAGAATTCTGAAATGGGATCAACCTCAAAATCCGTCATAGATAAACCACCTCTGCTTTGCTACCAACTTAATTTTGCCAATGTCGATGAATACAACAACCAGCAAACACCACTAGTTTGTGGATTAGCTATCCATTTTTTTGTATGGTTTGGCTAATAAGCTCCACACCAAAGCAAATGTTCCTTGTATTCACTAAACCAGATGTTCATAAACTTTTCCAAACAGCTTTAGCTTCTGGGGAGGAAGCACCTTTTCTAACAATGCTGCAAAATATGTAAAGATCACCCATTTCCACAATGTTTTATTCAATATTCAGTCATTACTACATTTGTCCCTCAAAGCTCCTGATTTTAGCTGAGCTTCTTTTGTCTTGTTCTTGTCTGAAATGTTTCCATTTCATGCTTGCTATCTGTGCTAGCTTGAGGAGCAAAGCAGCGTGATGAATATGACTGGCAGCCAAACAGAAAAAATAGCATGACAAATAATATTTCAATAAATTATTCCAACTTATATTTTATAATAGTAATTGGAAAATAAATTCAATGTTATGATACAAAATTATGATTAAAAAATGTATTTCTTTTTATTTTCTTGTGCTTTTTTTCTTCCCTTCCCTACGATCTTCTGAGGCCCTCACTAGTGGCCCCATCTTTGAAAAACACTGTACTAACAAATGCAGGCCATGTCCCGTCAGTGGCACTTGTACCACAGTTTGAGAAGCGCAGATCTGGCATAAATCAGCCACTGTGACATTTCTGTGGTCTGCTGGAACACCTGGCGCTCAGCGAGTTTTGAAATGTCTGCGCTTGCTCTGAGCTCTGTGCCGGATATCTCTGTGCGCCGTGGCCAGACGTCGGCGCGCTCTTGCTGTCGGACATTTCTGACAGTGATTCACCTCCCGGAGGTTAGCCGTCTCCCACACGGTGACCCCGCTCTCTGTAATGAGGTTTGGAGTCAGGGACTTAAGGTGATGCAAACAAAGGGCTAATGAAAGCCTGAAGAGGAGAGGCTGAAGGTAAGGTGAAGCAGAGGGGGGTAAGGGGAGTAAAAGGAAACCAGCAGTGAAATAATCAGCACCACTTGTTTGATCGGCCGCTGAGACATTCTGTTGGTGTTTTGTGTGAAAGAGAGCCATTCATCAACATATCAATAAATATATGGAGCAGATTATTATTGCGTTTGTTTACCATGACCCCTCCTCACCCCTCTCCTTCCTACCCTATCATAAATAATGTTCCTGCCGCTGCTGTTTGTATTAATTATAATTAGAATGCTGATAACGCTCTTTTATTGCAGCTGAATCAGTTTTACAGTATTATTAAGACCCACAAGGTCACAGAAAATGGCCGGGGCGAGGGACGGCTCCTTGTAAAGCCGGAGCTCAACCTGAGGAAGGGAAGAAGGAGGCAGTGGCCAGGCAAGGCAGGAGGCTTTGAGCCACAGAAGTTCCTTTATTTCATTTACTTGGAAATATATCGATTGCCAGGTCTTGTCAGTGTGAACTTTGAGTGTTTTCAAGGAGGCCTTGTTGTTTTTTCCTTTTGAAAAAATTATCCAAAATGTTACAGTAGCTGTGTCATTCTGGCAGTGGAGGAGGTGCACCATGTAAGAAGCTGGTTTAGTCCTCGACCTTTGACTGTTTGCTGCCTGTCGTCCTCTTTCCTTCCACACCACTATAAATAAAGTCCACTCTCACCAGCTGTGTCTCCATTGACTAGACGGCTGTGCAATTTGACATTTCAAAAATAAATTGGCTTAATGGTAACACACAAATTTAAAAAAAAAACTCTACTTTTCTGATAAAACCGTATCAAAAGATATTGGTTTATTTAACAAAACTGCAAGGAAACACTTTTTTTTTTTTTTTTCCTCGTCATGCGAGTCACATGATCAACAACCGGATGTTACTACTGGCAGAAAAGACAAAGCAGGAAACAAAGTATTTGGAGGATGATGATGCAGAATGTTTTTTTTATATAACTTATTGCACAAACAAACTTAGTCACATTGATCTTAACTGCGTTTTATTCAATAGAAACACCTCAATTACAAAATTGTGCTGTAGTTTCCTCAGCCAGAATTGCTGGTGGCAATGTGAAGCAACAAATAAAATACACCCGAAGTTGAAAATGGGTTATCAGAAATGCAAACAAAGAACAAAATATTGCTATGGCCTCAAACGTTTGTTCGATTTTATATATATATATCTGTATATATATATATATATCTCCTAATCTCCATCCATTTACAAAACAAAGAAAATGAATGAATGGTCTTTTGGGGCCCTCCCCTGGTGATGGCCCTGGGTAGCCCCTGGCTCAACTCCGGCCCTGTAGATAGGAGCATGATCTCCATGTAACAAGTTGATTTTCAGCAGTCACGTGAATCTGTTTTTGAGCACTTTAAAAGTGAAGCGACACGTTGTCCAAGCAAACCCCCGTGACAGATTACAAAGATGGGCCGGTTGTCTCACTTCCTCGCTTCTCTTCGGCTCTCGTTTGCATTTCTTGACAGTTCACAGGACAGAGTGTGTGTGTGTGTTTTTTTTCTACCCAAATGTCGAATCTCAACTTACTCTAAATTCATAAGGCACCCCACTGGCCTGTTCCTCTGTTTCCCCCCCTCCCGCCTTCCTCGTGGGTTCGACTGTCAGATGGCCTCACAACAATGGATCTCACCAGCCTATCAACCGGCTCCGACCTTTGTAGCTTGCTGCGCTCCTTTAAAGAGTGGATTTAGCATTGCTTGGTGAGGTTCAAACCACCAACCCACGACACAGATTTTCTTTTTCTTTTTCTTTTTTTCCTCCCCGCTCCAAATCTACATATCTGTTTAGTCCATTTTCACATTTAAAATGCATTGCCACACATTAAATTGGTCTCCTCCCAATATAGGGGGGGCAGAGGACGGCAAGACCACAGTGGTTTTTCTCTGGTGTGTCTTCTCAGTGCATCACCTGTTAGAATAACTGAGCCTGTAATCTTTACAGTCAACATGATCCTAATTAGTGCTGTGCATACACAGGGATTTTACCAAATTAGAGATGCATATTTACTTCCATGTTTCTAAATAACAACGTTGTGGGTTCGCAACTGTAACTCTGGTGCGCTCAGTATTTCCGCAACGTTAATAATCAGTAGTTTATTCCCTTTCTAATGTAAGTATGGAGGGGTTTTTTTTGCCTCTGTGTTAAAATTACCCATCATTCCCTTGTGAATGTGCGCATCTGTCATGAAATTATACAATCCATCAGCCCTCATTGAACTGGGCGTTGACTCCGAGCCGGTCGGTGGGGCTGAGGGGGGTGAATCTTGATTATGGACTCTGTGATATTGTAAACAACTTGAGATTCCTCTGAATGTTTTTGGATTAATCAGTTTGTGCAGATGTGTCCCCCCCTCCCCCTTCCCGACACCCATTCTTTTTCGGCAGGCGCCATCTTGAACGCTCATTTCCATTCCACCATCCCATTCTGCATACAAAGCAGATTTGCAGATAGGTAATCCTTGTAAGTTATTTTTTTTTTCGTTTCTAAAGACAGGTTATTAGAGGATTGAGTGTGTCCCTCTGAGTGTGTGTAGGAGTGTGTGTGCAGAGAAAAATGATGTACTTTTTTTTTTTTTAAGTTGGTGACAATGAGCTGCGTCGCAAGGCGAGAGACACGGTAAATGTCTGTCTTCACCTCTCACCCTGACAACATCCAACCTCCTAAAAAAAAAAAGAGCGTACAACAGGTACCCTAGCAACCCCGTCAGAAACACCCCCCCTCCCTTCACCCCTCCTACACACACACACACATTCTCTCCAGCATTGCCGCCCAAATTTCTTCGAAACGCCTGAGGCTAGAAAGCTGGTTACTCTCCCCCTTGGCTTCCAGCTCCAGATTATTTGCTAGAGCTAGCTTACACCCATCATTTCGCAAGAGCAACTACTAGCGCCCCCCGCCATCAGCACCCACCCAACACTGTCTCAAACATCCACCCCCCACACCCTCTCCACCTGTCACCTGTCAGATGCACCCCACCCTTAAGTGGCCGGTTATTTTCCACTGGTCTAAGATGTCTTTCATATCATGGCTCATTAAAGCGCAGCGCAGCAGGCAGCATATTTACATAGGCTATACCGGGGGAGGTTTTAATTTGCGTCGGTACAGAGCATGACCGGAACTGAGCAATGCATCGCCAAAATGACTTCTTCACACGCCGGCCCACCTCCTTCCCCTCCACCATCTGAAAACATGTAGCCGGGTATAATTGCTTGAACCGGGGCACAAAGTCTGAGACAGAGCCCATCGCCGAGGGGAGGCCGAGGTTTTTCCCCCGGCGATAGAGCGGGGAGGCCAATCAAAGCCGGGCGAGCGAGCGAGTGGTTGTGATCATTCGACTGAATATATAAAAACCATTAGTCTCTTCAGAAAGTCCAAACTCTTTCAGGCGGTTTACAACTTTCTGATGTTTACTCACTCTGACTGGCTGCCGTTTTCACGGCCCAGCACAGAGTCCAACTGTACTGCCAAACGCAGCCCAGCTCTCGCCGCGGTAATGGCCGTTTTTATGCTTATTTAGCAATTGAGGGGCTTTTTTTTTTCACTCTTATCTCACACTTTAATTGGTACAGCAGAGCTTCTGTAGCTTTTTCTGTGTTTATTGGTTGTATTATATATTCAGATGTTGTAATTTTTTTCTCTTTGCGTGTGATTTGTTTTTTAAGTTTCTAAGTTTTGCATAATTAAATATTCCAAAACACACTGCTTTGTCACATCACAACCAAAAATCATACAGAGTAGCACATAATTGTAAATTGTAAGTCAAGGTGCATAGTTTTCAAAATAAAATTAAAAAAACTTAAGTGTCTCATACATGGTTTTTACCACCCTTTACCCCCAAATAAAAGTCAGTGTATTTTCTAGAAGTCACCTTATCAGTAATTATATTACATTGGTTTGTGAAAACTAACACTGATTATTACTCTGAACAGTGAAATAAAGTGGTGGCATCATCATGCTCCTGAGCAGAGGTTGGAAAAGTTGGTCAGAGCCAATGTGAATTCTGGAAGAAAAGCGGTAGAAGACTTGAATGGGTGGAGTTTCACCGTCCAGCAGGTCAGCGACCCAAAACTTACAGCCAGATCTCCAATGGAATGGTTTATATCAAGCATGTTCAGGTGTTGCAATGGCCCAGTCAAAGTCCATACCTAAGTCCAATTGAGAATCTTTGGGAAGACTTGAAAATTAATGTTTCATGTTCCTTCCAAACTGACTGAGTTTGCGCTCAAAAAGAGATTTCATATGTGCCAAAAATAGTACACACATAAACCAGCAGCAAATATGAAAAGTCTTCTGTAATTTCTGCAATCTTTTCATGTTTCAAATTTCAAATGGATTTATTTGTCAAGGAACAGTGTAAATTAACCAATAGCATATTATTTAAGTGTGCCAGAGTTAGCTAAAATGAGCTAATTGTCATTGTGAGACCCTTTGGTAGTTGTTACCACCAACCTAAAAAAATAACTAAATTAAAATCCCACATCATTTACAGTTACACAATAAAATTACACATGAAACATTACATGAACAATTAAAGATTAGTCATTCTTCATCCTGTGGGTCCTAATGGAAACATTGTTGACTTCATTTAAGTCAAGTCCTTTCTGTATTTCACTGTATTGATTCAATTCACGTAAGACTTTTTTTACCAGCAAAATGGTTTGAAAACTACCTATCATTTTTCATCCCAATCCATTGAAGTTTGTGTGAGAAAATACTGAAAACTTCAAGAAGCAATAGTAAATGTACAAGGCACTGTTAAGCTTTGTTTTTTTTTTCTTCCTATTAGAATGCTAATTATGTATCTGACAAAACAGTCAAGCTGCCAACCCTGTGAATTTTCCATCCCAAACTGCATCCTCAGATAGGATCTCCGCCGAGATTCACCTAAACCCAGCCGTCCCAGGAGCGGAGACTCCCGTATAAGTTGAAGATACCGCTATCAGCTGCCAGTTCGGCAATCTATTCAAAAAGACAAGGAGCTACGGAGGCTAATATTGTCACAAGAGGTTCCGTGTCACTCCCAAAAGACGCAGAACTCTGGGATTTTCAGCAGTCGCAGAGTCTGCTCCTCAAACATTTGTTCTCCTCCCACATCTCTCTAAGGATTCGTTGCTACAAACTGGCTCCTGCACACGCACTCCAAATAGCAGGCTGTTCATCATGCATTGTCATAGAACGCCCCCCCCACCCTCCATCCCACCCTTACACAACGACCCCCTTCTCTGTCTAGTCCAACCGATGCTCCTGTTGGCCCTACGTCCCACTGCACAGCTCCGATATCAATCAGCGGCAATGAGGCTGGCTCGGGTTTCCCTCATCACGGCGGACCTGCGCTGCCTCGCCCCGCGCCCAGGCACCACACCCAAGCGGAGACGGGTGCCGCGCCACACCATGTGGGACCGGGCAGATAGGTGGGAGAAGTGGCCGGACAGACAATCGAGCAGACAAGACACGCAGGCGTGTGATTTCAGAGTAATTTTGGAAAGCATATTGTCTAATTTTGCCATCTGTCTGGGAGGGAGTGATGGCAGCGCGGAGCTCATTTGCCGTCTGCTTGCTTTATTGCGGCTATACGGAACAAGTTTTTTGGAGCGGGACGCGGGGCTCGGGTGCGTCGCCCAGCGCAGCCGAGAGGCGTGTCCGTTCAGGCACTGGGCTCCCGGCACTCCATCAACAGCTACTGTTTGTCTCTCGCCGAGAAGCACATCCAAAATAACATACTTACGTATTAAAGCTTCGATCATTCGCTGGATTGTGATTAAAAAATTTACAACAAAGAGCTTGACAAACGCCATCTGAGCTCGAGGATTTGCTCAGATTTCTGAGGACAAGTTGTGGGGAAGAATTGTTTTGCACCCAGCGTCCGTTTTGAGCGGTGCTTCCTTCCACCAGGCCATTATGAACCGGGTCCAGTTTGCTCTCGCACACATACATCGCTGTCACACATTGTGGATCACGTCTGGTTCAGCTGCTCCTTGGCTCTGACATTAATACAGAGCAGATTGGTGGAGATCTGCAGCCCTTGTTGTTTGATCTTTCCTCCTCTTGCCACATTTCCTGGCACTGCCCCCCTGCCACACCGCGTGGCGCAGGCAGGACTGGCATGGCCTCAACGTGCCTGCCAGGTTTGTTCTCTGTCTTCTTCGCCTTCCAACTTATTCCCTTATGCCCGCTCCATGGATTCGGCTCTGCAAATTACAAGAGCTCCCCTACCCCCAGCGACAGCCTGGATTCAAGAGACCTTCAATCTATCAGTTTGTCTTCTTCAGAGAGTAGCGGTGCTACCTCGGCCTATGATGTGTCACTCGCCTTCCTTTTTTCCATCATAATTGTCCTCTACAGTAAATTAGGTTATCTTCCTCATACTCCTTTCCAAGTTGAACTGAAAACGGTTTTCTGTGAAGATTCGGTGTTGGCACAAATTACATAAACTATCACATATTAGAAGTATTAAGCTGTAAGGCCATGACTAAACATAGGATACAAGCCAAGAAGAACAAAAGACTTCCCTGAGCCAGCAGAAGACTCAAGTTGAACAAACACCGTGTTTTTTTTTTATCAACCCATCCCCTTCCATTCTCCATTTGTTCAAGACCATAATTTAGCTCGTTATGGCGTCCCTGTCAATGGAGGAATTGAAATCGAGTCTCAATAGAGGAAAATTTTAAATCTCACATTATGGAATGTATGAATTAAAAGCAAACACGTTTCGGAGGTGAAGGCAGCATCAGCGTCTCCCGAAGTGTTTGTTCAAAGGAATGTCGTTTGCCACACAGAAGTGTCCTTCCTCTCACGGTTCTCCCTTGAGGCTTTGATCGGAAAGTTGGCGGAAAAGAGAAGAAGAAAAAAACATCTAATTGTGTGTCGACACTCAATTTGTGCAGTCTATCTTTTTGCTTCCCCATACCCCCAACTCACCCTCCCGTTTATTATGACTCGGCATCAGATCTTGGCCTTATCTTCCCCCTTTTTCTGCATTAAGCACTTCATTTGCGACTAATGGCACGCGCGCGATCGTTATCGTCCTAATTTATTCCAAGTTTAAGATGAAGCGGTGGATAAGGTGCGCGAGACAATAAGTTGAAAAAGCCAGCATGATGCCTCAGTTAATGAGGCACATCTTTTTCCTTCCTTTCTTTTTATTCTCTTTTTTGTGCCGTTGGGGTCAAAAGCAGAAGGAACGCTGATTGAGAGCGAAGCGAGGAAAAACTGAGATGGCAATTCAGAAAAGAGAGGGTGAAGGAGGCTCAACCGTGGTTTTCTCTGCTCTAAATGAGCTTTTGAATGAAATGTGAGATCAAACCTTGAAATGGAAGCTTGCAGATCGGGTGGAGTTGAAGACTGGCTAAGGGCCTTGAGAGCCTATGAAGAAGAAACTGATACAGTAAGAAACGGACGCCATGGACTGTACCGAATCCCAACCATTTTAACCGTTTAGAGCAAAGTAGCTAAAGTTATAAATTTAAAACATGTAAAATTTTGAGAAAAGGTAATTTTTATGTCTAACATCATAAAGCTGTAATATTCTAACCTGGATGGAAAGTTACCAAACCAGTTTTCAGGAAACTAATATTGATAAATATATTTACAGTGCATTGCCGGGGTATGCCTACCCTTTGGACATTACACGTTTCATCATATTGCAACCACACATTGCTACATTTTTATAGACAAAGTAGTGCATCATTGTAAAGGGGAAGGGAAATACTTTTTTCAAAATAAAAACTGGAAAAGTTTCCTTTACTATGAAATTCCTTAAAAAAATCAGTGCAACTAATTGCCTTCAGAAATCACCCAGAGTGTAGTCTAGCCTAAATCCAGCTGTTGTGTGATAGAATCAGAGGTTTGTTAGAGATCATCAGTGAACCGCTTCACAAAGAGGACAGAACACAACATAGGTCAGAAATAACATTGTAACTTACGTTTAAAGCAGTGTTACTTGATATAACATCGGACAGATCATTGTTCAGTCTGTCATTTGGCAGCAAAGATGGAAAGACTTACCAGAGTCCACTAGGAAGCAAATCGACTTTAAAGACATGGCCTTCCACTAGATCTGAAAACAGCAACATACATATCTAAATAATTTACCACGACTCCCATGCCCCAACTCCTTCAGACTAGCCAACAGCAATTAGCAAACATCTGGAGGAACCGCACATCTGCTGAGCTCAGTAAAAGGCTGGTAAAAACATTGCTAAAGGCTTAATGGTAGTTGTGATGACTTCCTGAAACCGGAGTTTCAGAAAGACCAGAGACAGGACAGGAGACAGGAGCCCAATTTAAATGCGCTAAATTGCCAAGTCAAATTTCCTTGAAGTCATGTTTGACGTATACGTATTTCTACAACAACTGAAAGTGTCATAGTTACTTGACTGTGTTGTAAAATCGCACTATGGACCTGGAAAACACATAATGCTGCCCCTTTAAAACATTAAATCTTTATTATTGCAGATGTTCTCCAAAATGTTGGCTGCTTTGTTTAGTTAATCTTCACAGAAACTTGAGGTATTCCTTGACTTTTGTCAATGGCCATGAAAGTAAACCGCTGTCATCCCTGCACATTTTCCCAAACCGTAGGTGCTCTGCTCACAAAGAAGGCATTGTCTCTACCATGAAACTCTCAGACGCCACTTTTCCTGCTCCACTGTGTTGGTTTCTTACATGGCTCCGGCTTCATATATCGAATTCTTTATTTTTGACCAAAGGCGGCCCAAAGACACAGAGCAGAACAAGAGATGAGCTCCATTCATTGGTTTGGCAACTGCTCCCTCTTCCATACACAAAAGAAATGAAAAGCCTCTCTGAGGAGTGAACACGACGTCTCCTAATGTGAACACAGGATCAGTGTGTCTCTCAGGCCTCCTGGGCAACATATGGAGCCCTCCAAGTTAGCGTTCAAACTTCCTAGCGGCTATTGTGGAGAGTGGCGCTCTGAACGGGGCCCTCTGAGAGCTAATTAGAAACCCTGGTGCATAAACCTTGCCTGGGAGTTGCTGTGGGCTGCAGCAGGGCCTAAAACAAGGCAGGATCTGTGCTGCCTGCGAGATAATAAACACGATTTGCATATAATTGTCGACGTCTGGCATCCTCTGACGATGGCCAAGCTGCTCTTCTGAGACACATCGATCAAAAACAACAACAAAAAAAAGTTTGGGCAGAGCGTTTGTTTATAGGCTTCCGTAATGTGAGAACGATGCTCGTTCGGGTGTTTTTTCCGTTAGAGTCCTGAATCCCAGTAAGCCACGCTCCGCTAATTATTCCTCTCACCCTCCACTGCCTCAAACTTATGATTGGTTACAGATAATAAGGAATCCCTACAAAACATATTTAGCTGCAGAGTAATTAAGCTGTATTAGACTTCATTCATACCTGCCAGAGTGTAATACTGCACAGTTACACGGTGACGCTTTCAATTAATGAAAATGTCTAAAGCGGCATACATCTGGGATCAGCGCGCAGGCTTCCAGCTCCACTGTATTTGTCATGCGCTGTAAGCCAACACAATTACACAGACCTAACTGTAATTGCAAAAGTAGCAGCTCTCACAATGGCGGAAATAGAATTATCTCGACGGGGGAAAGCGCTAGCAGGTCCAGTGGGTCACGAGAAAGAGGAGCGGAAAGGACGGGGTGAGAAAGAGAGAGAGAAAAACGAAGAAACGGAAGGAGAAAAAAAAAGTGCAACCTTTTACCAACCTGTAAATCATGCTTCACTTTTAAGCGGAGGGGAAATAAATAATGTCTGAAAGTGCAATGATTTTGGTGATTTAGTGGAGCTTTTGAGAAGCGTATTACTAGAGGTGACAGCCAGTGGGAGATAGGCAGGTTGCGTTAAGAGGAAAGGATAAGAGGCTATGACATTATGTCTGCGCGGTTACGGTGTCAGAGTCAAAGCGTGAGCCACTATTACTGGATCAATACTCCTCAGTTTTGCACTTATCTCTGGGCTGATGGTTAGCAGCAGCTTCTCTGGGTAAACACATGTACTAAATGCCACTACTGAGAGACCCTCACACACCCCCCTCCTCATTTTTCTACTGAGAGAGAGAAGCATTGGATCAGGAAATAATAAATGTCTAACGTTCTCTTTTCCCCTTCTTTTGCAAGCAAGAAATTCTATAAAAAAAATTATTTTGGCTATTCTTTCTCTGTTCTTAAGGGGATAGTTTTTGAATGGAGGCTATGTGGAAAGGTTTTAATAAACAGATAACATCTTATTAAAGCTGCGGTGTGTAACTTTTACAAAAAAATTTTCATATTTGTTACATCTATCACCATGTCCTGACAGTATGAGACAGATAATCTGTGAAAAGATCAAACTCTTCCACCTCCTCCTTGTGGTCCCACTGTCATCTGCAGAAATGCTTCATTTTTGGCCAATTGGTTGTCAGAAACAGCCAATCAGGAGGAGGGTCTCAACTTTGTGTATGCACCACTAAATGTGTTAATGGCGGTGAAACAACTTAGCGGTCCAGGAAAATTGTCAGTCGTCTGTGGACATTAGCATTCAGGCTATGGCTAGCTAGGCGGGTTAGACAGATTCGATCACATATTTGTAAAGAGTCAACTTGGATAAATTTAAAACAAGTCACAAACTAGTGGTTATTAAACTTTATATGACTACAGTTATATGTACTTTATGAGCAATACAGTTCTGGCTGTTACCAGGAAAGTGATAACAAAATATTTCCATTATGTTTAAAGACCAACCACAGAAAACAAGAGTAGAAACATGGTTTGGCTGGTACCTTCCCAATTTGGAGTGAGACTTTCCTGTGTAAGAGTCGGCAACCCAGTAAATAAATTGCATCATTATTTGGTATGAATCCAGATTAGCTTGACCCAGATGCTAAAGCTAATAGTTGAACTACTACAACTTGTTATTCCTCAGGAAAGCCATAACATTTTATGCTAGTACTGCTTCATGAACCTTTAAACTGTTGCTACACTAGCTTTTTGTGAATATTTTTACGTATTTGAGTATTATTGGTTCTGAAAGTTGAGATTAGAGGGAATGTGCCACCAATGTGAGTGTAAATTATTTCCAGAAAGAGTAACTGCCTGTTGGAGAAGTAAAGTTATGTAAAATTAAAATCTGTATGTTCTGTATGACTGTCTACTATAAAATAAAGTGGTGTAAAAAGCAAAGTGTTAATCTTTTAAGCTGGTACTATTTTATTGATTTCAATCTTGAGGCAGTTACATTTCAGAGAATCTTCTATTCTTTGTACAAGTTTCACAAAAGAAGATTATTGGTGGTACTGCTTCCAATAAGCAGTACCACCGCTTACTGTGCTTCCTCCAGCATTTACTGGAGGAAGCACAGTAAATGCTTCCTCCATTTACTGTGTTAACAGTTGTTAAATGTTCTATACATAATAATCCAGTGCTAACATGACAGTAGTTTAAAGTTGTTTTAGTACAGTAAAAGTTACCTGAGTGTTGTCCCCTCGCAACCTAGCTGTTACCTTTAACCTCTGGGTCCAGCTAGTCAGAAATCAGAGATAGTAGAGATACCCACTTCATATCTTCATTTAGCTAACTAATCTAACTTCAGATTAGTGCCAAACGTTTAATATCTTATGGCAGCTGGCGTCTCAAAAATGTCATAGCAGTTTATGCTAACACTCTTTAAGGAACCTGTATTACATTATCACAATATGTAACTTATGTTTATTAAGATAAAAAGCAATATAGCAGTCTAAGCTAACCATATTCTATTCACTTTTACACTACCTTACTTCCCTGTCAGTTACTCTGACTAGAAATGCTTTGCATGTTAGCGTTTCTGCCAGGAAGATTATTGGTGGTACACTCGCTCTTAGCTCCATTTTCTCTGTAAATAAACATTGGCCTCTCTCTAAATAGCTGCCCAATGACATAACGTCTGTTTAAGAGGGTCATAAAGTAGAGTTTGCATCAACTGTTATGTTTTCGACACTGAAGTTGCTTTAAGGTGGTGAAAGTCGGCTTTGATCGGCTTTAGCGGTTAGCTTTAGCCTCCAGGACCAACTAATCTGGGTTCATACCAAAAGCTATCTGCTGCAGGTCGGGCATTACCAACTTATGACCTTTTAACAGAACTTCGCTTGAGAAATTCATATAGCTTTAGCTTATCCCTGTCTAATATATGCTATTAACACATCTATTTAATTTTGGAATTGGTTTTGTATTCTGACCATATAGGTTTTCTTAAGTCCTGTCATTTTTTTTATACCTTAGGTATAAAAAAGAATAATTCCTGCTCTCACACAGGAAAAAGGAAACACTGTCACAGTGAGAAACAAGAAAAAAGTGTGTACTTTCAAGTATTTCATTAAAACTTCTGAAGCCTCCGAGTTAATCCTTGCTGTACATAGAACAAAAACTCAGCATTCAACAATTAAAAAAAAGAGCCAAGTAAGAGAGAAGGGAAGAGAGACACAGAAAGAAAGATGAGGAGGGTGGATGGGTTTGTGAGGGAGGTGGGGGGGGTCTGACTACTGGCCTGATCGCTACATATTCATATTCCTATGCAGGCGTTATCACTTAAAAGGCTTTCTAATTACAACAACAAGACAAAAACTCCTTGGATTCCTTCCAGACCCGCTAAATGATAAAATAAGCTTGCACTCTCTCTCCTTCTTAATCTCTGCAAAGCACCTTGGAGCCTCATCTTCCAAATACAGGCGAATGAATGTGAAAATGCCATTTGGAGATGCAGGTGTGACATTTGATAAGAAACTTCTGGATTAAATATGTTCTGCTAATGAGGAACCCAGCTACCCCATCAGGGCAAAACTATTGGTCGGGATTGTGCACGCGCGCTGATAACGTTCGGCACGCAGGGAAAAAAAAAACAAAAAAACATCCCAAATTCATTATTAATAAACAGCCGCAGCCTCTATCACACGGAAAGTCTGGATCCTTCAGTGGAGAGACGGGGATGTTGCGACTCATTAGGAGACGCGGAGGGGAAGAAAAATAAGTAGGGGTGGAGGTATTAACTGTTTTCATATTTTGCTGTTTGGG
This sequence comes from Brachyrhaphis terrabensis, assembly GCA_903067065.1. Classification (NCBI taxonomy): domain Eukaryota; kingdom Metazoa; phylum Chordata; class Actinopteri; order Cyprinodontiformes; family Poeciliidae; genus Brachyrhaphis; species Brachyrhaphis terrabensis. The sequence continues at coordinate 30,282 of CAEGAG010215801.1, forward strand.
ATTTTTTTATTTTTTTTTTGGTAAGGGGTGTGGGGGTGGAAGACACAATTTCAAAGGGTATGTTAATGTTGCATTGAATGTTGGAACAAAAGAGTTGAAAGTTTCGGGGGATCTGGCAGCGAGTGTAATACTCTGGCTATGGCTAATACGCTAAAAAAAAAAAATGGGGGGATAGCAGCAGGCTAAGCCATTGGTGCAGCAGAGTGGGAAGTCCCTGGCCCCGGCTTGACATTTAGAACGATTTGGAGAAGATTAAAGCCGTATTACTGCTGTAGTCCGTAATGTGGGCCTGTAATGAGGTGCGAGTGCATTACCGGCTAACTTCACCAGGACGGTATCTGCTCTCTTCCTTTTAAAGGCGGAGGGAGAGGATAGAGTTGCCTGTACGACGCCAGCGACGGAGTCTTGGAAGTCGTAGAGAAGGGGAAGGGACTCCAGAGGAAACGCCAGCTAACGGCGGGGTTGCTACAGCTGAAGACTTGTCAGTCTAAACCAGCTTAGTTCAGCCAGCCAGTAAAGTGTCTCAGACTGACAGGCGGCACTTTGTTATCCGGACCAGTAACTGGAGGTCCATGTCATGGCAGGCTGGAAAAAAATTGTGTATTCAAATAGAAATTAGAAAAAGGAAAGCGGCATTGCAGTAATTCTGGCAGCTGTGCTGTGACTGTAATTATTTTTTGGCCTTCATTTTTTTCTTCTTCTTTTACACGCAGCGGAAGAGCTAAATCTGAAGCCAGAACTGCTGAGCAAACGAGCAAACAAAAAAAATATGCAAGTGCTATCTGCAAAAGTAAAAACAGAGGTAATTTCACGTTTAGCTCGTGCAAATGAAGGTCGCAGGTGTCGTCCGTCTGCTTAAAAACGCTCTTTATGATGTTAATTAGCTGTTAGCGTCATTTTCCCGCCGTCAAACCGTGAGAAGTTCAGAGACCCCCGCTGTTCGCGGGGAGTCGGTGCCAAGAGCTCCACAAACAGGCCGGGGCCGGGGCCGATAACGAACAGGTGATGGGGCCCGATGCCTATGGCGGCGGGGATGTTGCCGAGACAATTGAATTGGGTCGGGAGAAATGAATCTTCCGGACAGCGTATCTCATGTTAAAACAACACACATTGCATGCAATTTGCTCATGCGGGAGGGTGATAAAGTGTGCTTATTTAAAAGATAAACAAAGGGGGGGGGGGGGATCTAGTGCAGTAAATTGTGCATGTGTGTTTATTCCTGATGAGTAACGCCAGAGGTTTATAGTCCCAGACACAGCAGCCATACTTTATGGCAGCTCTGTGGAGGTGATAGCAGTATTTATGGTACTGGAATTTATGCTGTACTGTATTCAGACTGTACTCTGTTTTTAAATGTAGTTAAGAAGATTTGGCGTTTGGTCTCGTTGTTTGAGTAAAGGCCTTTAGAACGGTGCTGCCTTTTTTTTTTTTTTTCTTTTACAAGAGGTCAGGTTTATTTTTCCGGCGGAATCCGGACTCCCAAGGTTAAATTCAAACATTCCAAGTTTTACTCGAGCTGTTCTCAAATAGAGAGGAGGGTGTTGGGGGGGGATTCACCTCCTCTCTACCCCACTCCCCCCCCCACCCACTGCCACAGCTAATCTTAACCCCCCTCGCAATAACATTTCCACTCGGCTTCCTCCGACTCCAGACATATTTGCTCTCCCTCGCTGCTTGTGTCCTGTTAAGATTTAAACAGCAAACACAAAAACGCAGGAAGATAACCTACGAAAAAAGAAAAAAAGAAGAGTGTTGCGGGAGAAGAAGGGGGGAAAAGAAAAAAAGCTTTGGAGAGACTTGACTCCGAACATTATTTTAAAGACGGGGATCTGAGAGCTCGCAGCGCGGCAGTGGAAGGCGCGATTATCTGCCGTGATCCCCCTCTCTCTCTCTCCGATGCACCAGAGTCATTCATCTGCCGATCCTCCTCTCCCCCCACCCCACCACCCCCAGCCCCTTATGCAAAGGCAGACCCCCCTAATCATGTCGACACCGCGTGTCAGCGCCGTGGATGAGCGGGGCCTAGAGATGGGGACGGCTCTGTAAACACGAGCAGGCAGCGCGTGGGGGTGTGGGGGGGCTTTCCGTTCCCACCACACGCTCGCTTGGAATAAGCAAAAAAAAGAGGAAGATTTAGGGATTTTCGCGGGTTCCCAACTTTGTAGCATCAGCTCAGCGTGTTTTTCGGAGCTTTCTGGTTGCTGCCGATGGGATGTTGTTCTTAGCTTATGAAGTGCCGCCTGCTTGTTATAAGCTATCTCTCTCTCTCTCTCTTTTTCTTTTTTCTTTTTTGTCAATAGAATTAGAATTTAGGAAGCTGAATCTGTTCCAGGGTTTAACTCTTCGGTATCTGCTGACCTTTGCTGCTGGCCTCCAATATTCAGATAACAAGCAGAATCTTTATGAGGAGCTCTTATTATGCTGCTGGCGCCACTTTTCATTTGACCTCTAGATTCGTAGAACTTTTTTTTTTTTTTACACCTTTGTCGGTTATGAACTATCCTGACAGAGCAGTAAATCTAGTGTGGGCCAACCATTCTATAAACAAGCTAATACAATTGGCTGTATCAATTGGGACGTATATTAAAAACAGTGAGCTGTGCTTCCTCTCTCTCCCTGTCAGGATTCTATTATGGAGCGTGCTCCCGCCCCTTGTTTTGATACAGCGGTAATTTAAAGAGCGATCTTAATTGACTTATTTTTTTCCGCATGTCTGTCGGAGAGCTTGCGCACGCACTCCCAATAAGAGTCTTGTTTCTTTATTGGGCCACACACAATGTACTGAGTTCAATTTTACCATTCATAATGAATGCAGCCTCGCCATTCAAATGCAGCCATAAGCACACAGCAGATAAGAATTTAATTAAATGTAGATTAAAACCAAACAGGAAAACACACTGGCTGATAATTTTTTATCACGTCCCCTGGTCATATTTTTTTTTTTTCCCTCTGCCCCCACCACCCACCACCTTCTCTCTCCCTGCCACCACCACCCCCCACCCCTCCGTTCATACTTTCGACTTGTTCTTCCTTGGGCTATATCTTTTCAGCTTGCCAAAAGTGGCGAAACACCTCGAACACATCTCACCGTGGCGCCGTGAGATTGTGGCAAAATGCAAAAAAAAAAGAGAAAGAAAACGAGGGGCGGTCACACGATTAATCAGAATCCTTGTGTCTGGGGGAAGATGGAGGCTGGCGGAGGATTGAAATGGGGGGTGGGGGGCGCAAGGAAGGAATTAGTTGCTTCATCCCAAATTTGCATCATATTTCCAAAAGGACGATCCCAGCACTGTAGGCAAGGGGAAACATATCTTGCTCTCTGCAGGAACAATTAAATGTTTTGCCACAATGGGGAATAAATGTCACCTTCAGTATCAAATTGTCCATACTTGCTAAACATGTTGTTGCACCAAGTGCCTCGAAAGCATGCCTGAGCAGGGAAAAGGGGGGCGAGGGGAGGTGTTTTTTTTTTTTTTTAAGTGGACCACAGCCTCGGCTAACGCGCTGTGACACACATTCAGGAGCTGTTCACCTCGGGCTGTAATAGTGTGTCGAACTCCACTGGGGATACAGCGAGCAACTCCAAGGCTTGTCAGGGATTTCCTCCACCGCTGAAACCTTACACCCTTACATATTCAGCCACTCGTAATTTCAGAAGACTTTCACACTGTTAGGAGTTTCCACCATGTTGTACAGTTTAATTATTATGAAAACTGACAGGCTTAGTGTTAATTATTTTTAAAAAAAAATCTTTTTTCTTCTTGCTCTCTCTATATCGATGAACGTTAATTTCTCACCATCTGGTGTATTCACACTAATTCATTTGGATATTTTTTTTAAACACTTAACACAAAAGTTAAACAGTTACCTGAATGGCTTTTATAATTAATTCTACAACAATGAGAAGTAAAAAAAAAACTTTTTAATTGGCGTGTATGTGTGGGCGATACTGACAAAGTTTTATCGTGATATTTTGTGGTACTATTGTGATAACGATAAAAGTGATGAGATTTATTTAGAATGACGTTTCTAAGTGACTGTATGACTGACGGCATGACACAGCGAGAACAGAACCACAAACACAAATACTACTCTGGAAAAACATTTTTAATACGCTTCAAGACACAGTCACATCAAGAAGTATGATTTATATCTCTAAGCTGCTCACAATAACTACTTTTAATCTCATTTCCAAATTTATTTATTGATACTTTCTTTGAGTAAAACTAACAATTTCGACAACGCAAATAGTTTTGGTGGATTTAAACTTTGCAATGTATTATGACAACAATAAATTAAAATACTTTACATGATAATAAATTTATCACAAACGATACAATAAATATCCTTCTCTCAGCAGTGGACGATATGGACTTAAAGTTTTATCGTGATATTTTGCGACACTATTGTGATAGCGGTCATAAGAATTATTTATTATGACTTATTTTTTAGGTAACTGCATGACTGTGACTGCATGACACAGCAGTAATAACCACACAGACACTGTTTATGGAAGACATTTTTAACACACTTCTATAGGACATGAGTATTTTTATCACTAAGCCACGCACAATAACTGCTTTCAATCATATTTTCAAATTTGGGAAAATAGTAAAACTAACAATCCCGACAATACAGACAGTTTTAATAGGGAGTTTTTAGTGTCATTAATTGGAATTTATCAAGACAACAATAAATCAGAATTCTTAAAATGACATGAAATTAATTGTGATAAGTGATGAGATAAATTCCCAACCCTGTTGAGGGTTGGACTATTGTCCTTTGTGTGTGCATGTGCAGGATTGTAAAACCTGATTTCAGAAGACGTTGTTGAAGACTTCCTGCTGGTGCGTCAGCAGGGAGGGTTAGAGACATCCCAGTAGCCTTTGCCCGCCCTGGCTGCCCGGCACCCGCTCTCCCCACCGCCGCATCTCAGTTCCACTCTATTACCCTCACGCAGGCCGATTGGCCTTTTCAGTGGGGAAAAGAGCAATTTCCTGTCGCAGTCTGTTTGATCAAGTGCTAAACCCTTGTGATCAATAGAGAGACAGATGTCGGCTCCAGATGGCCGCGTGGCGATACCTGGGGCAGCGTGGGGGGCTTGCCAGGACGACAGAATGGCAATGAGCGAGGGCAGCGGCTGCGCTCCCCGATGCACCAGCCGCCGAGGCACGATGTGACAAACGCAATTAGGCCTTTTAGCCGCAGATTATTTATTTCCCCTCGCAAAGCCACTGAAAATTTAATTAGCACGTACTTTAAGCAATATGTAGAGTTACAGGGGTGCAGAGACAGAGGGCACGCCGAGGTGGGGTACCACCGACTGCAGTGTGTGTGCTGTGAATACAGATTCAGCATCCACGCAAACAAGGAAGAAACCCACATGTTATGGTGGAAATTTGGTGAGCATTCAGAACTTGAACACACGACTTCAGCAAATCGATAAACGCCGCGTTCCAAAATGGACGACAGGTGCATCTTTCTGGCTCTCCGTCGTTCTGGAGAGGAAATAACTGCCAGCACCAGAAGGCCAAAATAGACTTTTTCCAAAGAAGAGGAGGAGAGAGCCTTCCATGTTTTAAAAGGCAAGCATTTGCATTAGGGCTGGCATTCACTATCCACCCCCCACCCCAAACCTCTTCCTCAAATACACACACACCCACACACCCCCTCTCATACACCCACACACACGCAGACCGGCCAGCCAGCCCATGTGGCGTAGGGCCGGAGCCATGTTGGAGGAACCACTGAGGCGAGCGCGGTGGAGCGCCGTTCTCCCAGGAAAAAAAACAAAAAAAACAAGCTTGCCGCCATTGGCTCTGCGCCGTTCACCTGCTCCCACCGAGGCATGATGGGAAGAGGGTGGGGAGGGGGACACGGGCCATGAGGCCACAGCTGGAGAAGAGTCGGAGGTGCGGGGGGGGTGAGAGGGAGGGAGAGTTAGCTAGGCCGTCCTGTCACGAGGGGTCTTCTAGTCCCATTAGCAGGGCTTGGTCAGGACGGACCCCAAAACCCCCACACACCCCAACCAGCCTGCCGCCGCAGCGGGGGCCGCAGTAAACACATGTCGACTGGCCACAACCAGGACACAGGCAAGCACTTACCCGCAGAGAGGGAGAGCTAATAGAGATCTCAGTGGGACAAACCTGTCCAAATAAAGAATAAAAGCCGAGCGGAGAGCAGCCAGTCAGGGCTGCGCTTTAATAGTCTACTCCGCTTTGCTGAGGGACGGGGAGAAGCCGACGTCTAACGAGGGACAGCGGTTTGGTACACTGAAGGAATGTCGATGTCTGTTTTGAACGCTGACAGCACTGCCTAAACTTAGTAGAAAATGCTGAAAACCATTGTATTTCTCTTAGGGTGGGGGGGAGAATGGACGTTTTTATAGAACTGAAAACATCTTATTAAAAGAGGTATTGAACAAATACATTTCTAATTGAAATACTCTGATTTCGAAGCATTCCAGAGCAGAAATAGCTGCTAATTCACATTTGTTTCCCCATTTCCTCCCCCCCTCCTCTCCCCCTCTTATAAAATGATTACAACAGCATTACCAGGCAAACATCCCTCAGCCGGAGAAACGTCTTTCCGTTTCAAAGCAAAAGCATTTCATTTTGTCCCTGTGTGAAATTAGAAAACGCTTACTCAGTCACATCTCTGCGCCGTTTGGGTCAAAACTGTTTGTTCTAATGTCCTCAAACGGCTCCTAATTGAGAGGCTGGGTGACATTGTTCTGTGCAGCCGATGTGGATGTATACAGTAGAGAGAGAGAGAAAGAGAGAGAGAGAAAGAGAGAGAGAGAGAGCAGTGCGCCAGGCTCCCCTGGGACGACTCTTTAATTTGTGCATTCTGACCCACGTGCCATTCGCTCAAGGCCACGATCTCTGGGTAACTGATTGCATCTGCAAAAAGAAAAAACAAAAACACTTGATACTAAAATTAGTCTGGATACTTTAGTGTGAAATGAAATATTTGGGATGATGGGAGGAGAAGTCGCTTAATGCAAGATGAATGATTTCTGTTGCCCTGAAATACAGTAAAGCCTGCCATATTTGTGACATTCTGTCTCAAAAAAGTGGGGGGGAAAAAACATAATTAAACATCTGAGCTCTTATCGGGGGGAAAACGGTTTTTTAAAATGACAAAATTTTCCTTTTTGATCAAACTCTGTTTCTCGCAAGACTAAAAGAATCAGAACCGTGCTCTGAAAGACGTATATGCAGACAGGCGTCTGTGATGGCCTGCTATGTCTGAGGCGCCTCTGCATCATCACAGCAGGTCAGCCACCGGCCTGCAGCTACAGCATGAGAAGAGTGCCTCCTAGTGGCAGAGAGGACACAGTAACACAATCTGTCAGAGCTGTGTTGATAAGAGTCAGCTAAATCTAGTTTACTGTGCCATCACTAATAATAATAATAATACTTGAATTATTTGACCTCATATGTGATGCTTGCAGTGGGTTCTAACTGAACTGGTGGAGCTGTGAGTCATCCTAATGTGTTCATCTCTGCTGATCCAGAAACAATCCAAATATTTACTGGTGTCCATGAGCAGGATTTGTCCAGTGTTTGTCCGGTCCGCTGTCAGTTGCAGATACAGACATTATCCAGCCTCGTTCGGCGACTTGATTTATTTATTTTTGTTTTGGGTTTTTTTGCCACGGTTGGGAAGCCATGGTTGTGTCACGGTTGTGAATTCCTCCTGCGATGCAGCTTTGTTTAAGAACGGGGAGGCGACTGTTTCTGGGGCGCAGCTACTTGATATTCGGAGGTGCGAGCGGCTTGTTCCCATTTGACCAGGAGGAGCCGGAGCTGATTTGAAGACAAGAGGAGTAGAGGTCTTTAATTACAACCCTCTCTGTGGCTTCAGGCACCACTGGCCTCACTTCACAATTAAGACCAGCAGTTAGTGCAGAGCCAATAGACGGAGATGAGAAATGTAAGTAGCCGTGGAAAAAAAAAAAAAAAAAAAAGAGAGAGAGAGAGAAGGGTCCGCATTAATAATCAACTTCACAAAGGAGATTTGAGTTCCACTCTGAATCTGGAATCGCATATTAAAAACTTTCGCTGTTTTAAAGTAGAACATAAAAGGCCAGAAGCACTTTTGTACGAGAAAACCCAACACATCTTTCACTCAAGCGGTGCTGGTAAAATTGAAGCACTATAAATTGATGTAGCAGTATGGTTTAGAGGTTGGTTTTAATTGCTGGGTACAAATTCTGAATGTTTGACAGCTCAGGTAAATTAGGTACGTTATAACCAAGTACAATTAGTTCAATTTGAACCTTTAATGTGTTTTATTTGACCGGGATTTAACCAGGAAACATCAGGAAACTAGAGATTGAAAATCTATTCTCCAAGATTGCTCTAGCCAAAACAGTACTGCCAAAGTGGGTCTTAACGATAATTATCTGGGTTGCCTGGTCTGTTTACCCGTCTTCAAAATAAACAAAAACTAAAAATAGGTCGGAGACTAACAAATAAATAGGTAGTGAAACAATAAGCCCAACTCACAAGGTAAGAAGGACATGCACAATATTGTGATTTTTTGCTGATTACAACTGTGTAATCAGTTTAGGATAATTGACTCCCAGTTCAGTTCATATATTGTGATTTTATTTCAATTGAATGTTGCTTCCTATGCTACAAAAAAATAGCTTTGAAAAAAAACCTGTGTTGTGTTTCACAAATCCAGAGCTGTGGTTTAAAGCTTCTCTGCTGAGTGTAGAATAATCAGGCTCTGGTTTGATAAGTCTCCATATTTTAGGTATTTTGGTCTTTAGTCTGTTATCTGTTTAGCTCAGCGCTGCCTTGAAACTCCTACAGATGCTAGCTTTAGCATTGTTAGCAGCTCTCAGTCAGTCACTGTTTTCTCACAGTACTGATAAATCATTTTTATCTTGTCTGCAAGTAAAAATAGTTGCCAATCAAACAGCCTTAAAGCTCTAAATGCTTAAAGTACTCTTGTGTAAGTACTCTTGATCCAACTTGTGGGTTTTGTAACTTTGTCACACAACCAACAAAACAGCTTCCTTTCTTTTTATCTTTTATTTTTGGTACCAGTGGCCTTTCTAGACAGGAAATGGGCAGAGATGGAACGAGTGAAGACATGCAGCAAAGGTCTCAAGTTTGGGAATCGAACCCCCAACACTGCAGACTCTGTATGTGTGGGGAGCGCCGCCGTCCTGACACACAGTTTGCTTTCTTACTTCAAAATAAGAGCCTCCAACATAGAAACAGGGTGTCACACTTCAAGAACTCATCTTTATATCTGGGGCGTACAATAACAGCTTGGGCTAAAACGGGTAAAACAAGCTAAGCATTAGCATTAGCTCCCTTGCTAAGCTAGCAAACTCTCTCAACCACAATTCTTATGACAATTCTTAGAATTACACTAGTTCACTAAATGCTTAACTAATCTTTTTTTTTTTTTTTTTTTTTATAATTTTGATGACTAATATTTAATACCCTCCAGAATTCATTCTTTTATAGAGCATGATGCAATGAGATGATGCCAACGGGCCCCTTTTTAATGCTCCCAGAAGCCCCATTCAACCCTTCCTATAATATGTGGCTGCAGTGCAGGGAGACTGTACTCCAGAGCCATAATGGCCTCAGCCACAGTAATGTGTTTGGACAGATGGGAGAGGCAAGTGCTGATGTGCTTAACTACGCATTTTACAGCTAAACTATTAAAGAGTTGTGCTGTTTACACACCAACATTTGAATACCTGTCTTCAGGCCAGTTTAATTATCCGGGCCCTTCTGTTATTTCTGCTGCTTTGTTGTCTCTCAGCTTTTTTTTTTCTTGCACGAGGCATGAGAGATTTGTTTGCAGCTTCATTAAGATATGGTGTTGGTAGCGGGTTTGCAGGAAGCAAGAAATATATATAAAAATAAATAGAAAAAAAAAATTGCTTAAGTATCTCATACTCCATTCTCCCTGCCTTCTCCATGCAAACACAGATACTGTACACATCCATTTTCTTATAAAGTAATTTAACGTGAGAAAATTAAAAAATAAAAGAATGCCCTGTGATGCCTGCTCTTTGAAATCTCTCGGGGCTTTAGGCGAAGGGGAGGAGACGCACGCGGCCCCTGGTCCCCTCCGATTCATCCTGAGACGTTTGATTAGCTCACGAGTGCTTATGCTGGGGGCCGAGGAGGGAGAGGAGGGTTTGCATTATAATTTTGCTTCATGAATTCCTTCATATGTTCATCTTCAGCTGCATGTTCAAATAAACCATTAATCAAAGAGGAAGAGGGGGACGAGGGCATTTAGCCAGCAGACTCGGGGCCTCAGCGAGCCGGTGGATGTGGTGTGTTGAGAGGCGGTCGGAAGCGACGCTTTTTAATTATCTGGACTACATACAGGATGCCGTTTTTGATTGTTTTAATGAGGCAGCTGGCCTATTGTCTCCCCCTTAATTCCTCCATTGTTTTTAGAATATGTCATAGTTCTTTATTCTTTTATCAGGTGCTCTGCAGGAGGATTTAGACAATAGCCTTCTTTCCAACTGCATTGGCCACTGCACAAAGGCAGCTCACACTGCAGACAGTTAGCAGGCAAAACAAGAGCACTTTCCTTCAGCCTTTTCCCCAGTTCCTCAACTTAATGCGTTTGGTTGTTTGCTCTAACTCTTGACCCCCCGGCCCCTCCAGACCTCTGGTGGCTCACCTGGATTTCTCAGATTTGAATCACCTGTCACGAGAAGGCAAACAGCCGTGACAAATCTTCCTAAAAGAGCTCAGTTTGTTTTTGTCCGTTGCCCGGTCGACACCTCCGCTCACTCGGATTTCAGCGCTCTGCTTCTTGACGCAACGCCTTGCAAAAGTATTCATATTTCATCGAAGTTTTATGTTCAACCACGAGCTACTTTGTGTTGCAGCGACGCTTTCATGCGACAAACCACAGCGAGGTAGAATTTAAGATGATTGGAAAATGAAAGTCGGACGTTTGCGACGTGCCCGACGCCCTTAAATAAAAGTTCAGCGCGACAAATTGCCTTCAGAAGTTAATTTGTTTCCGTTGCAAATGTGTTGCAAATCTTTGTCAGTATCCTGATGATATAAAAAAAAAAAAACACAATATCATCTTCCTTCTACTACTTCCTGTCTTCTTCTTCTTTGTGGTTTGTGTCAGTGGCAACATCTGGTTGTTGTTTTTGCGACTTGTGTGATGCGAAAAAAGTGTTTCCATTGCAGTTTTACCAAATAAATTAAAAGGAAAAAATATATCCAGCTGATCCTAGTGCAAAATCTTTTCATGGAAAACTAGTTTTTGTTGTTTTTTTATTATTATTTTGATATTGCTGTATTTCCATTGAGCAAATTTATTTTAAAAATGTTCAATTGCACAATTATATGCTCAATGGAAACGCAGCTACTCAGTGTGCTAACTTTAATCTCAGTATAAAGCCAGTCATTCGGTGAAGAGAGAACATTAGTGAACAAACGGCATCATGAAGACTAATGAACAACCTGATGAAAGATTCAGACTAGAACGTTTCAATAAAATCAAGAAAATCACAAACAACCTTGAGCAGTCTCTTCATAAGAGGATGCTCTTTTATCTTACTCAAAAGCATCTTTTGTAGCGTCTTTTAGGTCAATAATTCTTGAATATTCATAAAAACAAATTAGAGCTCCAATGTCAATTCTTTCCCCACCTTACTTGAAAGTTACTTGTACGTTTGTCTCGTCTTATTTCAAATGTTCTAACATATTTGAACTAGAAACTAGAAAAAAAATATGTGGTACAATTTTGTGCTTTTGCAGTGTGCCTTCATTCAGAGGCCCTTATCAGATTTGCTGGAGTACTGACTGCTACAGGAGATTCTTTCCTGTCCACAGCCTTCAGCATTTTACAACAACTCTTTGGAAAAAAAACCTGCAACATAAGTTTCAACATCTTATTTCCCTCTGAGATTAATGAATTGATTTGACAAGTCAGGGAGAAAAGGTTTAAGCAGGGCAGGAATATTTTTTTAAAAGAAAGTCAAAAATAAATCCCATTTTCAATTCAAACAAAAATCACCCAGAAAACACCAGTGTAAGGGTGAGGAGTGTACTGATCTCCTCAGCAGACGGTGCATCTGATGAGATTTGATGGCAAATATGATGCTAAATACCTCAGGTTAGCAGGATTTTTATATAGAACCTGTGTGCAGGATAAATATGGCGCCACAGCCGCGTCCTGCAGAACATAGAGGAGACTGAATCTGAAATCTGCTTCATTCTTTACAAATGAAACAACTGCAAATTTTATTACATCATTTCGACATAATTTTGGAGTTTTATGACCTAGACCAGGGGTCGGCAACCCAAAAAGAGCCATATTGGACCAAAAAGACAGAAAACAAATCTGTCTGGAGCCGCAAAAAAGTAAAAGCCTTATAAAAGCCTTGTAATGAAGGCAAAACAGGCTTTAAGTGTTTATTTTAGCCTATTATCAAAATGACTAAGTGTATACATAATTAG
>CAEGAG010215815.1:0-39210 GCA_903067065.1 Brachyrhaphis terrabensis
ATTGAACCAGTGCATACATTGCTGACAGAGCATTTTGTATATAATTTAAATAACTTCTCAACTTTAAAACAAAACACCATTTTAGACAATTTCTGTGTTTCCTGTGTGTCTTTAAATGCAATCATAGCCCTTCCTGAGCAAAACCATAGATCTTCTGATAACTAGCTTGTAAAAGCTCTCTTTCACTCAGCCAATGTGGCCTTGTACTGCAAATACACAAAATCTTGCCCAGTATTTTTGTGTCTTCTCTGGTTTTATTTTTTTCCAAGTGCATTAAGGTACTAGTAACATTTTCGCAAGATATACAAGTTCCGGCCATTTACCATCACTGCTGAGTGATCACGACTGTCCCTTAACATTAGCATCTCCTCCATTGACATGCCTTATTTTCTGCCTAAAAATTTGAACTTTTTGGACACAACGACATGAATGCTGTTTTGAGGTGTCGAGATGTAATATTCAAACCAAAGAACAATTCGTATGCTTGGCATGGTGGTAGTGTCATTTCTTGGGTTTTACTGCAACTGACTCATTATCTCATCTGCAGGTTAAAAACCAACTGAAACATTCATATGCTGAATGTTTCAGTTCAACATATGAACTAAAATATAATATATAAGTCCACCCTGAAAAAGAAATGGTTTAAACAAACAATAAAAGGGCCCAAATAATGTGGTATTTACGCCCAAGACGGAAACATGTAAACTTTCTTGTTGAAGCTTCAAAAACACAACAGGATGTGGCAAGTTTTCTTAAACCACACACTTATCTTTTTGGAACATGGGTGTGTCTAATACACAGCTATCAACTCAAACTTTCTGGACATGAAAGTTTGTTCACATTTTTATTTTTATTTCAAATATAAATAAAATAGGACAAAGACCAGAAATTTAAACATAGTCATTATAAACATAATTAATCAAAGATTGATTTGAAGCCTTTTCATGTTGGACTGGTTATGCCCAGTAAAACTTTTTTTAAACTAACATTTTAACTACAAACACTTTAATTTGTTGTGGATTTCCTCTCATTCTGAGAGGGTCCAATGTACCAGCTGCAACAATAATCTCAGTATGATGCTACCACCACCATGCTTAACAGTTTGTACATTGTTTACAGTCTTTTTCTTCGATGCAGTGATATTACCAATCTAAGGGTTAAATCTGTCAAAAAGAAAAATTAAAATGAGAGACTTGTTGTTGTACATGCACTTCTAATAGATGTAAATTTTAGTACATAGAACAAATAAATTCCAGATAAATATTCCATTTGTGATGTAATGTTTATGACAAAACAACATTAAAACAGCCAGTACGTTCTTTTATAATATAAGGATTTTTTTTAAACTTCTTATTTAGACTTCAATTTTAATTTCTATGACGTACAACATAGTCTATGCAAAACTAATCTTGAATGCGGAGCTTAGGTTGCTTTTTAACAGTGTAGTTCACTAAAGACATGCTTAATATAATTATTTTCTTATCTTTCAAGTAAACTAACCAACATGGTTTCCTGGAAAATTTCACCATGAACTTCATAGACCACACACTTATCTTTTTTCGGAACATGGTTGTGTCTATTACACAGCTATCAACTCAAACTTTCTGAACATGAAAGTTTGTTCACATTTTTATTTCAAATATAAATAAAATAGGACAAAGACCAGGAATTCACATGTAGTCATATTTATAAACACAGTTAATCAAAGATTAATTTGAAGCTTTGTCATGTTGGGCTGATCATGCACAGTAAAACTTTATTTTATTTTTTACTACAAACACTTGACTTAGTTATGGATTTTCTCTAATTTTCAGAGGGTCCAATTTACCAGCAGCAAAAATAACCTCAGTGTAATGCTACCACCACTATGCTTAACAACTATTTTCTTCAATACAATGGTGATATTAAAAATATAAGGGTAAAATGTTAAAAAGAAAAATTAAAATGTGAGTTTTGTTGTTAAACATGCAATTGTAGTAGATGTAAATGTTAGTACATAAAACAAATATATTCCAGACAAAACAAATAGTCCATATGTTATGTAATGTTTATGACAAAACAACATAAAACCAGCCAATACATTCATTTATAATATAAGGATTTTTTTTTTTACATCTTATTTAGACTTCAATTTAAATTTCTATGATGTTCAGCATAGTCTATGCAAAACAAATCTTGAATGCGGAGCTAAGGTTGCGTTTTAACATTGTAGTTCACTAAAGGCATGCTTAATATTATTAAGATGCTGCCTTAATTACATTAAGACATGCTTAATTCAATTAAGCATGTCTTTACACAACATAGTTTTCTGGAAAAATTTACCATGAACTTTATAAAACAGGAAGTATGCAGTGTTCATAGAAAAATAAAAATACACTTCGTCAGTAAGAAGAAATGGTGTGGAAGGTTGAAAGAACTACGGTCAACATTTTGGTCGAAAAGTCTTTCAATGAACTATAAACCAGCAAAAATATTCTAATCTCTGAACTTTATACTTTTGACAATAAATGGGTTAAAATTTTAAACTGAATATTGAACTGGATTTCACCATTTTGACATCACATTATTTCTTACAATTTAACTCATGACACAACACTACTTGCTGTCATAAATCACTTCCAGCTTCTTGCTCAGTCTGTGGTACCGGCATGGAGCTGGATTTCGACGTGAATCGACGACTGAAAATCTGGTGCCCCCCTGTCAGCAGCTGCCTGAACTGAGAAATCATTTCCTCATACAGACACAGGTAAACCAGCGGGTTAAGAGCATTGTGCAGGCTCACAAGACCACGGCTTGCCTGACGGGCAATAAAGACTCCAGAATCCCATTTGGGGCATGTTCCCTGCCTAATCAGAACTCTGGAATACAGGCTGAGATTTTTCAAAATATGATAGGGCGCATAACAAAGCAAGAAAAGAAGAATCAATAGAGACATCAGTTTCAAGATTTGTCGTTTCTGGTCTTTCTTCATCATATTTGAACGGCAGATAACAACAGTCACATGTCCATAGCAGCCTACAATGGTGACTAAAGGGATGAAGAATCCAAAGAATGTCCATGCGATGGTGTAATCCAGGTAACTCTCAATATGTTCATAAGAGGTGGTGTCAAAGCATTTTGATCCGTTTCTAAATGTTTTTGGGTAGAACATGTCTGGAAGACTTTGAGCACTCACCAGAATCCAAATAATTACAGAGATGACCACAGAGTGAGTTGTAGTTAATCTCCCCATCGCTCTCATTGGATGGACAACAGCCAAGTACCGGTACACACTTATACAGGTGAGGAACCCGATGCTGCCGTATAAATTCAGGTTGAAGCAGAATCTTGTTACCTTGCAGAATCTGTTTCCAAAGATCCATTTGTTTCCTTTCAGGTGGTACACAATGAGAAAGGGGAGAGTCGACAGATACACAATGTCTGCTAGTCCAAGGTTGAGAACAAAAATGTTAATACTCCGAAGTTTCTTCCAGTTGTGCAACAAAGACTTCATTCCCCATACATTCAGGACCAATCCAATAACAAACACCGAGATGTAAAGAGCTGGCAGGATTGTATGTTCAAATAATTTCTTATTGAGTTGAGTGCAGATGGATGTATTCATTTTGTCTTCCAGAAACAAGTTAGTTCAGCTCTTCTCCTCTGAGGCTCTGCTCACAAAATAAAGGTGGAGTCGACAAAAACAACTTAAATAACTTCCTCTTTGAACTCAAGTTTAGCTGTAGCTAAATTTATCAGCTCAAATAAAAACGACCACAAGACCCTTTCTGCAGAGCTCTTCCTGTCAAGAATTGTAGATATCTTTTTAGAGCATAACAGACAAGCCTTTTTGTAAACATTCATGTTAGATATAGCTGATAAATAAACCAAAAAGAATACCTAAGAACTCACGTAGTTAACCTAATGCACATCTGCAGTGAAATTGACAATAAAACTGAAACACATGCTAAGAATAATTGACCAATAGGGTCTCACCCTTACAAAAAAATCCCATAAAGATGACGTGTTACACATGTGACCACATGTATTACACTTGTGGCCACATGTGATAAAGTATTTTGTTTATGTGATTCAGGGTTTATTCAACATGGGATCACTTGTGAATACATATTTCTCACATGTGCCTTAGTTTATGTGTCTCTGGCATAACTTAAACAAATGTTAAGTTACCAGAGGCATAAACTTCAACTTTAAGACAAAGCGACACTTATATTTATGTGTTACAAGAAATATT
The DNA here is from genome assembly GCA_903067065.1 of Brachyrhaphis terrabensis. Lineage (NCBI taxonomy): Eukaryota > Metazoa > Chordata > Actinopteri > Cyprinodontiformes > Poeciliidae > Brachyrhaphis > Brachyrhaphis terrabensis. Next base: position 4,235 of record CAEGAG010215815.1, read on the forward strand.
TAATAATAAAGTAAAGTATATAGTTAACTAAAAAACTAACCAACTGGTGTGAAATAAAAGTTTAAAATGCTTTATAAAATGAAATAATACAAAATAAAGGGTTTAAAGCTCTGCTAAGTCTGAGCTTATATATATATATATATATATATATATATATATCGTGTTATTTCGAAAATCTCACGAGATGTTTTCAAGCCCAACCCCCCACTCTATAAGATTCTTCTTTTCGGACAGTTGAGGACGATTTAAAAAAAAATAAGAAGAAAAGCGGATAGTTGACTTGAAGAGTTGTTTTTTTTCCCTCCTGAACCAAGGGTAAGAAATGTTTTACTTGATTTGAATCTCGAGGTGTATCGAAAATGTTTACACAGCAATATAAATCTGGAAAGTAATGCATACTGATAGTGATGTACCGGTGAACTTTTCCTTAGTACTAAAGTCATTCTAAGCTAGCTAAACGTTAACTGAATGCTGGCCGATTTTACAGTTTGAAGGCATTATCTTGAGTCCTACAGCTCCCAAAACAAATTAGTGTGGATTTGATGGTTCGATACTTAACTACTTAAACTTTACCTCGGCTATTTTTTAATGGGGGGCACAACAGACGGCAACTGTTTTTTCAGTCAAAATTAAAGTTGAGGGCCGTTATAATAAAACGGCCATTTCTCCACCCTCCCTCCATGTCTGGAGCGTGTGCAGTGGTCAGCTGCAGATGTGTGAGCTCGCTATTATGATGACATTCTTCCAGTTGAAAAATATAAATTGACCTGTTACTGTTTTTAACACTGTCCTTCTGGTATGTTTTGTTGTTTTTTGTTTTGTTTTGCTTTTTGTTTTTATGTTTGATACTTTGTCTTTTAGTTTTTTGTACTTGCTGTAACATCAATTGTCCATTTGGGATACAAATAAATCTGAATCTATGCAGATAAGAAAGATAGAGGGAAACACAGAATCCACAGCAGTAGCTAATGCTAATGCTACATCTAACATTCAGGTTACTTAAAAGACTTAAATCAGGATTAACTTCACAAAATCTTAATGTGAAGGAGGTTAAATGATTTAGACCAGAAGGTTCAGCTACTTACAGAAGATGTGAAATGAATAAGACTAAGACAAAGGATTAGTTTTAAAAGTTGCCATCTTGTGTTTTTGAAAGAAAATGTTGGCCTACCACACTGTGCAGTGAAGACAAGGAAGTTGTTGACTGGTTCGTCTGAGGGACGGGCTCTCCATCAATAATAGATCAATCTAACATACAGCAGACAGCGGAAGGAAAAAAAACTAACCTTGTTATAAAACACAATGACTTTTCAAATAATCACATTTCACAACTTGCTAGCACTTGGAAGTGCTGCTGGTAACATTAAGCATGTTTACCAATGAAAATAAAATAATGAAAAAATGAATTGGTTTTAAAATGCTTTTTCAGACTTCTGTCAAAAGCTTAAATATTTACCAATTCAATCACATTCTTAAGTAAAAACAAAACTTTACATTGCAAACAGTTTCTTTAATAAATGTTAGAAACATTTTACTCAACAGTAAACTCATAAAATGCAAATAAACAATGAACAGGTAAAATAATTTGCTCACCGATTTCACAAGACAAGCCTAACGGCACAAAATGGCGCCGCCTCTAACCGAAGACTGTCTACAACCGGAAGTACAAAGAGAACCGAACTAGTTAAAATGGGTAAACTTGACGTATCATTATAGACATAAACAGACATAGAATCATGCTTAATGGCAGCAACGTTTGCTAACAGTTTACTTTATATCGTTTTTGTACCTTTTTTCCAAAAATCCCTGTCTCCTTTGTCCAGTTAGCCGCTTCACGCTAAAGCAACAACGGAAAGGGCAGAAGAAGATACGCGCTCTGAGACGTAGGTGGTGGGTGGGACAATGCGCCATATGAAAGCTCATTGGCTAACAACGATGCTAGCGTTTCTTTCCCCTTGAAGTTAACCCGTTAACTGCTGATTATGACAATAATTTACTATAGATAATTGATAGCTTATATTCATCATTTTTTTCAAGTTTGTGATAGTTTAAATGATTTTTTTCTTGCTAAATTCATATTTATGTGTGGGTTAATAAGGATGTCCTTGTGATATTCTTAAATGTGAATTTCTTTTTTATAGATTTTCTTAAGTTGCAAAGAAAAATAGGAGTTTGGGAAATGGCACGACAGTTTCAAAACCAATGTTTAAAGCTCTTGATATATAGAAAAATATATATATGATGTTTATATGACCTAACGTGAAATGTGGTTAAAGATGTGAAAATGAATGTGGAGGATTCAATGAAAAAGACAAAAACTAAATGGGAAAAGACTTTGCCTTGAAGAGTGCCCCAATGCCATCACAGGAGATATCCAACATGAAAGGTGTTAACACATTCCAGTTGTTCTTTTTTAAAGTTTTAAGGCCAATCTGGCCTCATTCCACATTTCTTAAAAAGAACCTTGATTCCTTAACAGATATTTCCTCTGAACTGTGATGTCCTTGCATCTTTCTATTGGTTGATTTGGTTAATCAACCAATCAACAGTTTTTTACTGTTAATAGTTTAGTTTCCCCTATCCTTTTCATTTTCCTTAGTAGTTTAATTGAATGTTACAACTCTAGTTGTTTGATTGATTGAAATAGTATGTTGACTAAAGCGATAAAGCTAAAATCTGGCTAATGATCCTCCAGTGCAGCTGAATCAAAACAAATATGCAAAAATTAATGGGTCAGAGTTCCTACACAGTGACATAAAAAACTCATTTCCAGACATCCACCTGCCATACTTTATGGAAGTTGCTGCTAAGGAAATCAGGACCAAGCCTGTTCTTCAGTTTAGGGTGTGTTTGTTTTAGTAAATTAAATCATTCGTGAAAACTGTACTTTGGGTTTATTCCGAATATCTATATTGAAATGTGTATTCATAAGACCAAATCAAGATCAAACCTGGTTGTATTCATTTTGAAACCTGGTTGTATTCATTTTGTCTTCCGGATACAAGTCAGTTCAGCCTTTCTCCTCTGAGGCTCTGCTTACAAAATGAAGATTGAGTAGACAAAAACAACTTCACTTCCTCCTTGAACTCAAGCTTAGCTGTGACCACAATTCTCACCTTAAATAAAAATTATCACGAGTCCCTTTCCTGTTAGAGGTTTTATTAGCAGGTTGCATATTTTTGAAAGTCAAAGACTTGTAGATATGTCTTTTCATGCCATAAACTGTTTGACATTTTTATCCGAGACAGAATTCATAATGTTAAATCTAGTTGATAAATAAACATAAACATAAAGTTCCGGGCCCTTTCATATGGGCAGCCAGGGACCCTGTACAACCGATGATAGAGCCAGATCCACAGAACAGGTGTTCTGTTTATCTGTGCTACCGGTAGTAAGTCAGGCTCGTTTCCGGTGAGAGTTAGACTCCGCCAAAGCTGCCCAATGTCATCGATTCTGTTCATTACTTTTATGGACAGAATTTCTAGGCGCAGAGAGGATCCATTTTGATGACCTTAGGATCGCATCTCTACTTTCTGTGGATGATTAAAATGTGACAATATGAAATATGTAGCATTTTGGATATATTGTAAATAACTTCTCAGCTTTAAAACAAAATGTCTTTTGCACAGCTTCTGTGTTTCCTGTGTGTCTTTAAATGCAATCATACTCCTTTCTGAGCAAAACCAGATCTTCTGATAACCAGCTTGTTACAGCCACAGCCGTGACTCACAACGCCAGTTTATTCTACCGCAATGGTCATCCTATGTGTCTCAGTTTATTGAGAATGACAATGCTATTAAATTTTATTTAATGCATTCAGCAGAGAACAAATAAAGTAAAAAAAAAACAATAAATTGTACTTTAAGGATGTAATTAGGAAGTTTACTTTGAAGAATCATCTTGATAGTTTGATTGTTCTGTTAGCAACAATTACAGATAGCAACTTTGTGCTAGCTGTAATTGTTGTGTTTGATCTGGGTTTGTTCACAACTAAATCACAGCAAATAATAGCCAGTGATCAGTGATTGATCATTAGTAATTATGATCAATCACTAACCACTGACCCCTCTTAGAGACATCACTAAATCTATATTTAAACACTGTAAGTGATGCTGATGTTGTAAAGAGGGGAGGGGGCCCTAAATCAGATTCTGCCTAAGGCCCCATATTACCTTGGGCTGTCCCTGCATGAAAAGAGCGGCCCCCCTTTGAGATGTGTTGTGTAACTCTCTGATGGATGTAAGATACCTAAAGGGAGATTTTATGTATGAGGCACTAGATGGGACAGACATTCAGACAAGGCTTTTCTGTTTTGTGACTGTTGACAACCAGACATTTAGTTCAGCACAGGAGCAGCCTGATCAAATTAAAATTTTCTCTGCAGCCAAACCATCTCTGTGTTTGTGGGTGACAAGGGTTTTACCCGCTATTACGAGAACATTTATGAAAATAAATAGTAAAACCTTTTCTAACTTCACCATCAGACCTACGTTTTTATTCACAAATTAGTGTCTGCTGAAAAGAAATATTCTTGCCCATAATTTGGTAGTTAGAAGCTGCCCTCCTCCTCCTTACCATGGGCGCCGTGTCCTAACAACATGGAGGCAGAGGCACTGAGAATCAGTTCAGTCATTATTAGACCAAGGGCAGCCAGACTAATTTATTTTGCTATATTGTTACCTAAATAATATTGTTGAATGCACAAGCAGACCTCCTGACACAGAGACAACAAAAATTGAAAAGAAAAAAAAAGGAATAATTGAAAAAACATAAAAAACTCAAAAAAGGACACTTGGGACACCAAGAATAAAGGGGGTGGGGGCTCAAGCATCCCGCTCCGCCTGAATGCCAACCCCCTTCCTCCCGCTACTTGTCTGGAAATGATCAGTTCCAGTTATGACAAAAAACTAACTGCGGTCATAAAGAACTTTCAGCTTCTTGCTCAACCTGTGATACCGGCATGGAGCTGGATTTCATCTTGAACCGACAACTGACCATCTGGTGAGATCTCCGCAGCACCTTCCTGATCTGGGAAACCATTTCCTCATGTACACACAGGTAAACCAGCGGGTTAAGAGCATTGTGCAGACTCACAAGACCACGGCTTATTTGGCGGCCAATAAAGACTCCACAATCCCATTTGGGGCATGTTCCCTGATAAATCAGAACTCTGGAATACAGGTTCAGGTTTTTGAAAATATGATAGGGCGCATAACAAAGCGAGAACAGAAGAATCAATAGAAACATCAGTTTCAATATTTGTCGTTTCTGGTCTTTTTTAATCATATTTGAACGACAGACAACAACAGTCACATGTCCATAGCAGCCTACAATGGTGAAAAAAGGGAGACAGAATCCAACGAATGTCCATGCGATGGTGTAATCGAAGTAACTCTTAATATTTTCATTAGTGGTGGTGTCAAAGCATTGTGATCCGTTTGGATGTTTTTTTGGATAGGATATGTCTGGAAGACTTTGAGCACTCACCAGAATCCAAATAATTACTGAGATGACCACAGAGTGAGTCTTAGTTAATCTCCCCATCACTCTCATTGGATGGACAACAGCCAGGTAGCGGTACACACTTATGCAGGTGAGGAACCCGATGCTGCCATATAAGTTCAGGTTGAAACAGAATCTTGTTACCTTGCAGAATCTGTTTCCAAAGATCCATTTGGTTCCTTGAAGGTAGTACACAATGAGAAAGGGGTGAGTCAGCAGATACAAAATGTCTGCTAGTCCAAGGTTGAGAACAAGAATCTTCATACTCCGAAGTTTCTTCCAGTTGTGCAGCAAAGACTTCATTCCCCATACGTTCAGGACCAATCCAATAACAAACACCAAGATGTAGAGAGTAGGCAGGATTGTATGTTCAAATAACTTCTTATGCGGTTGAGGACAGAGAGTTTCATTCATTTTGTTTTCCAGAAACAAGTCAGTTCAGCTCTTCTCCTCTGAGGCTCTGCTCACAAAATGAAGGTGGAGTGAACGAAAAGAATTTAAATAACTTGCTCCTTGAACTCAAACTTAGCTGCAGCCAAATTTATCAGTTCAAACAAAAAACACCACAAGACCTTTTCCTCAGGGCTCTTTCAGTCAGGAATTGCAGGTATGTCTTTTCATTAAGTGTTGCAAGACTTCATAGTCGAGTCTACGTCGACTGGTCTCAGTGACATCATAGCAACATACACGAAATTACGTCACAGCAATTTACAGGCAAATATTGGCATAAAAAAAAAAAAAAATCAAACATCCGAAGCGGGTGTTGATGATCAGTATGCTCATTTTTAATAACTGCACATAGGAGCCAAATTATTACATTGTCCACAATTATGGATTTGAAACATCATTAAATAAACTTATCATGGACGGATCCCGTTTAATTAGTTAAATTCAGCTGAGCCACCTGCTGCCCCGATGCGCAGCAGGATGTTGCGCTGCGGCTCATGAAGACTGCGGCAGGGCAGAGGCAGGTTCTGTCAGTTCATCAGAATGCAGCTTGAACTTCTTTTCCAGATTTGGTCAAACAGTATTTTTATAAGGACTTAAAGGTGCCAGATTAAAAGCTTCAACATGCACGGTGACGCTGATCAGTTGGACGGATGAAAAGCCTGACATTGTGCCGCATGCCGCACATTATATGCGGGGCTAATTACTACGCCAGGCAAAGCCTCTATTCCTGCAGCCTTTGCTTAAGTTTGCAAAATCACTTTGGTGAATTATTTACATTTTTATTCAATATACAACATTTTTATGTATCTTCTTAGAGAAATTAGTTTTGTCACATGATTGCTACTAGTAGAGTAAGTCACTGAAGAGTAAAGAGTCAAACTAATCCAACAGTGGACTAGTTGGTGCAACCTCTATTTTTAAATTAATCTGGCCTCATTCCACATTCCTTGAAATGAAGCTTGATTCTTTAACTCATATTTCCACTGAACTGTGATGTCACTGCGTCTTTCTATTTATTTGTTTTTATTGGTATTTGTTTCTTTTTACTTTTAATGATTTAGTTTTCCTTATCCCTTTAATTTAGTTGAATGTTACAAATCTAGTTAAACAGTTTGTTGCCTCAAGTATTTTTTTGTAAATTAATTCCAACATTTTAGAGAAAAAGGGTGTTTATTCTGTATATATGTGCTGTTTGAGAATAACAGTGTGTGAGTTCATTCCTTCATCCACTTCCAAAGAAAGGTATTTAGGTCACGCCCATTTCTACAAAAACTTTTTTTCTTGCTATGTTGTGAAACTTGTCTTCAAGTTATTGGTTTCAGTAAATCTTTAACCTTGAACACACTTGGATTATGTAGCAGGCAATTAATTCTGCAGGCAACCTAACCCAGCTTTAACATCTGAAAAAAAAAAAAAAAAAACACAACAGAGAATTTGGAGTGGTAAATGTAAATTACTGGTATTTGAATCAATCAATCAATCAAATTTTATTTGTATTGCCCATTTCAGCAGCAAGGCATTTCAAAGTGCTTTGACGTAAAAGACTCATTTCTGGACATCCAGCTGCCACACTTTATGGGTGTTGCTGCAAAGGAAATCAAGACCAAACCAGTTATTCAGTTTAGGATGTTTGTTTTAATAAATAAAGTCATTCATAAAAACTGTAATTTGTGTTTAGTCTGAATGTCTTTGCATTATATTACAATGTGTATTCAGAATGAACATTTGAAAGAAAGAGTAAATTTTCATCCACACATAATTTTGATCATGTGTGGATGAAAACAAACAAAAAAATTATTCAACCAAATGTGTTCAAAGGAGAATTTTTCCATTCCACATTATATTATCTGCTATTGCAGTAGGGACAGTTAAGTTTAATTAATTAGTCAAGAAGAATACAAAGTGAAAAGAACGTCACAACAATTTCCCACTTGACAGTCAGCAAAAAAAGCAGACCTTCTCTTATATAGGACTGACAGCTTCTTCCTCACGCTGTGGCACCGGTGCAGAACTGGATCTGGATTCGAACAAACGTCTGAAACTCTGTGAACCTTGATGCAACAGCTGCTTCAACTGAACACTCATATCCTTATTTACATTTAAGTAAACCAGCGGGTTAAGAGCACTGTTCAGGCTCACAAGACCACGACTTGCCTGATGTGCAATGAAAACTTCAGAATTCCACGTGGGGCAAATGTCCCTGGTAAACTGAACTCTGGAATACAGGGTGAGGTTCTTGAAAACATGGTAGGGCGCATAACAAAATGAAAAGAGAAAAAGCAATAAAACCATCAGTTTTAAGATTTGTTGTTTCCGATGCTTTTTCACCGTATTTGAACGGCAGACAACAAGAGTCACATGTCCATAGCAGCCCACGGTGACGACGAACGGGATGAAGAATCCGATGAACGTCCAGCTGAGGCTGTAGTGCAGATATTTCTCCACATTTTTCAAATCAGTTGTGTCATAACATTGTTCAGTCATGTTCTCTGAATGTTTGGGGAACAACATGTCTGGAATACTTTGAGCACTTACAAAAATCCACACCAGGACTGAGCTGATTACACACTGAGTTGAAGTCAGTCTCCCCTTTACTGTCATGGGATGGACAACGGCCAGGTACCGGTACACACTTATACAGGTGAGGAATCCGATGCTGCCATATAAATTCAGTTTAAAGCAGAATCTTGTCATCTTGCAGAAAGGTTCTCCAAAGATCCATTGGCTTCCTTTAAGATAGTACGCGATCAGAAAGGGGAGAGTCAGCAGATACAACATGTCTGCTAGTCCAAGATTAAGAACAAGAATGTTAATAATCCGAAGTTTCTTCCAGTTGTGCAGCAAAGACTTAATTCCCCATACGTTCAGCAGCAGTCCGACAGCAAATACAAAAATGTAAAGAGCAGGCAGGACTTTATGTTCAAATAAGTCCTTATGTCTGGTTGTGCAGTTGGCTGTATTCATTTTGTCTTCCAGAAGAAAGTCAGTTCTGCCTTTCTCTTCTGAGCCGCTGCTCATAAAATGAAATGAAAGCAACCTGAATGACTTCCTCCTTGAATTTCTGTCAAGCCGTAGACTAAGCACCTTTTCCAAGGAAAGCGTCTTGTCATTACATGTTTAGTTTGGAGCAGGTTTGTAGTTGCAGGTAAAATACCAGAACTTTGTTTGGGCAAAAACGGATTCCAGGAAGATTAGTTTCAAAGATCATGCAACTTTCACATTATGCATGCATGAAGAGAACGGCGAACAAACACAAATCTATGAGTGAACAATCGTTTTTAGATGAATTGAGAAATCAGAATTTCTGAGATCCAAATCGGAGAAACAAAATTCAAAATCCCAACATTGAAATTCAACTCTTCTTTACCAAACACAACCTGGATTCCCCGACCACACAACTATATATAACAAAGATAGTGAGAAATCCTTTAATAAAATATTGATTAGCACTTAAGACAGTGCTTAAATTCATAAAATGTGTACAAAACTCTTGTGAACTGGTCATGCTGCTAACAGTAATCAGTCTGGTCACTGAGCATATGAATAAAAACAAACAAAACAAAAAAATCACTGGTTTTCCAACCTTCAACTGGATCTTGGTAATCATTCAAAAATCAACTTTGTGAGGTATTGTGAATTACATGTAACATGTTGGAAATCAGTTAGCTTCATACTATTTTTAGCTGCTTCTTATGTTTATTTCACTTATATAAAATTAGTGAGCAACAGCTAGTTTGCAAGGGTTTATTATTGTCACATTCTGTTTGTAGTTTCTGTTCAGAAAAAAAACAACCTTGGTGGAGGTGAAGATCAACAGCTGAAATTCAGCTGGTTCATTGTTGACAAATTCAGTGTTTATTTACAAAGTCAAAGTAATAGTTGCCAAAAGGAAGAGCACACCCAGAGTTTGGAATTGCAACTGGATACCTGAAAATCCAGAAGGTTTGTACCACAAATACATAAAAGGTGGCAGCAATTAACAAATGGGTAGTTGCACATATTATGATTTGTACCATATTGTCTCAATGCATAAAATATAATTTAATTTAAAGAAAATTATTTTGGTTTGTGTTGACAATGCTAGTGGCAGGCTTGGCTTTCCAATGTGCAACTACAGAAACAAAGCCCCCTAAAGATCCCTGCCCTCAGGTTATACAGCTAGCTAACGCTTGAGTTGGAAATAATACAGTCCTTATTGGTTTTGTGACTTTATGGACGGCCTGCGTGTTATTGTTTATATCCGGAAATTTTGTACATGCGCACAACACTGCATGACCACACCTGCTGTCATAGAGGACTGTCAGCTTCTGATTCAGTCTGTGGCACCAGTACGGACCTGGATTTAGACTCCAACAAACAACTGAAACTCTGTGAACATCTCTGCAGCAGCTGTCTGAACTGATCACCCATATCCTCGTTTACATGGAGGTAAACCAGCGGGTTAAGAGCACTGTTCAGGCTTACAAGACCACGACTTGCCTGACGGGCAATAAAGACTCCAGAGTCCCACTTAGGGCATTGTTTCTCCTCACTCAGGGTTCTGGAATACAGGCTGAAATTCTTGAGAACATGGTAGGGTGCATAGCAAATTGAAAAGAGAAGAATCAAAAAAACCATCAACTTCAAGAATCGTTGTTTCAGGTCCTTCTTCATGTTATTTGAGTGGCAGATAACAACAATCACATGTCCATAGCAGCCCACAATGATGGCGAAAGGGATGCAGAATCCAAAGAATGTCCAGGTGAGGCTGTAGTTCAGGTAACTCTTAATATGTTCATAAGAGGTGGTGTCAAAGCATTTTGATCCATTTGGATATGTTTTTTGGTAGAACATGTCTGGAAGACTCTGAACACCCACTATAATCCAAACCACGGCTGAGATGACCACAGAGTGAGTCGAAGTTAATCTCCCCATCACTTTCATTGGATGAACAACAGCCAGGTACCGGTACACACTTATACAGGTGAGGAACCCGATGCTGCCGTATAAATTCAAGTTGAAACAGAATCTTGTTACCTTGCAGAATCCGTCTCCAAAGATCCATTTGTTTCCTTTCAGGTGGTACACAATGAGAAAGGAGAGAGTCGACAAATACATAATGTCTGCTAGTCCAAGGTTGAGAACAAAAATGTTAATACTCCGAAGTTTCTACCAGTAATGCAGCAAAGACTTCATTCCCCATACATTCAGGATCAATCCGACAGCTAATGCCAAGATGTAGAGAGCAGGCAGGACTTTATGTTCGAATAATTTGTTATCCGGTTGAGGACAGTGAGTTTTATTAATTTTGTCTCCAGAAATAAGTCACTTTAGCCCTTCTGCTCTGTGTCTTCACTCACAAAATGAATGTAGAGTGAACAAAAACATCATAAAAAACTTACTCCTTGAAGCTGTAACTAGATAATTTATTATCTAGTTAAGTTAGATAATATGTTGTGTGGAGCAGGTCCAAAGGTTTTTACAATCAAAGACTTGTAGATATCTCTACCATTTTATAGCATAAGCTAAACACCTCTACAACCGCGGCGATGCCTTCAATTCCTAGAAAGTCAGGTTTTATAGCTGCAGTTGGCCTTTGGCCATGTATTTACTGGCACAGAGAAAGGCAAGTGCAGACAAATAAGTGAATCACCAATTATTTTTACATTCATGGGCTTGTTGTGTAATTTGTTTTACAAAATTAAACTGTGGTCATTGTTCTTTAGAAGGAACAAAGTTATTTTTAATCGAGAATTACCAAAATGTGTGTTGCAGCATCACAATGAGTTCAAACATGCATTTACAGAAGTACTTCATGACAGGAGAAAATCGAAGCTGTGGAGTCTCATGAGGATGGCTATGCACAAGAAATGTATTTGAAATTAGATAAATAAAAGAAAATTTCACTGGCAGATTGTCAAAATGCAGGATGTTTATACACTTCTACCAAAGAAAACTGAATGTCGAAATAAATCAGAAGAAGTATTTAAATTTTAATTTTCCTTTTAACAGAATTGTTTTATTTTAGCATAAATTATACATTATATGGAGAAAAGGTTTTAAAATTCTTTGATTTTAAGCAACTACGCAGAAAAATTAAATAAATCTACTGTATACTAGCATATTAATGTATAACCAAACTGACCTGCTGTACAAAAGAGCAGTAGTTTAAATCTTAATATTGGGAAGTGAACAAATTCAATCTGTGTTGCTCAAGCTTCTAAATATTGAACTAACAGTGCAGGGTGAGAGTTTACAGCCCCGGCTGTTTCTGGTAAACTTCATAGCATCAAACTTTAGCGGCTGTGTAAAATTTAAAAGTTTAACAGCATTCACGCCTCTAAAAAGCAATTATTTCTCAAGAGGCAAGAATCCAGAGCCTCTGTATTACTGTAATGTTACATGCATTTATTCTAGTTTGTCACATTAAAAATGTCAGTTGTGGTTTTCTGACATGCACCACCTCAGAAGAGCATGTCACATTTTTTTTCCATCGTTGTAAGTGTAATGACAGTAAATGTTGCAGTTCAAATGAAGCCAATGCAAGAACTGCGAGAAGAGACACGCAGAAGAGCGCACATCCTTTGTAACCCGTGTATTAAAGGTGTGAATGGTTGTTTAACTGCAGGCTTCACTGTGTTGACACATCCTGCATTCACGCCTTCCCTTCTTAGTCACTGCAGCCATAAAGGTTGTTTTTTTTTTTCAACAGAGGTATGAAACTGAGAAACAGAAATCCTATTTTCAAACGCTACAAGGGAAAATGTGATGTGTCAGTTGCAAAAAACAGCTTTTAAAGTGATTTCTTCTTTCAGAGCCTGATTCTGGAGCCAGGGCTGCTGGTTGAATCCTTCCCTGTGACCTTAATAGAAAACATGGTTTAATTTTTAAAAGACTTTTCTTATCTGCTTGTGCTGAATTTTAAACCCGGTGTTTGGATTTTCCGTTTTTCTTTCATGGCCTGGAACTCAGAAATACACAACTGTGGCAAAATAGCTGGATTTGTCAGCGTCAGCTGTGTGTTTGTGTGTGAGTCATTTGGAAAATGTTGAAATGCTAATCTGTAAAGCTGAAGCAGGGTTGTTTTTGTATTATACATGGATAATATCACCATGTATATCAGTTATTCAGCTAGAAATGACTAATCAGGGTGAATCTTCAGAGACCCATAAAGATAATTACAAAGTCAGTCTTTAATCATCAGAAGAACGTTTAAAAGATTAAAGACTGCAAAAACACACTCTTACCAAGTATTTTTGTCTAGTTTCAGGCACAAGTAGCTTAGTACTCTTGAATTAAGACACAACCAACTTAACAGTAACTTATTAAAGGAGCTTGTTTTAGAAAATAATTATTTCATATTGATGAAAAAGTTATAGTTCTATTGGAAGATTATTTCACTTGTCTTCTCATAAGTAAATCTATCTGCCAATAGAACTATAACATTTGTATTAATATTAAGGAATTATTTACTTAAAACAAGCTCCTTTATCTTGCTGAGAATATTCCTGTTAGTTTGTTTTGTCTTATTTCAACTGTAATAGGATATGTGCACTAGAAATTTGATTAAAATACTTGGTTAGATTTGGTGTTTTGCAGTGTAATGTCCCAGCAAGATCTTGAGAAACCCATCCAGGGGTTTATCTTTAGTTGCATTTATTTTTGCAGCAGTGTCTTCACAGGTCTGCCTAAAAACATCAGAAATGATGCTGCTTGCATTTTCACTAAACCTAGGAAAGCAACGAACTTTACTTCAACTCTGAAGTCCTTACACTGGATCCCGATCACTCAGAGAACAGATGTTGAAATGCTTTTGTTGGTTTTTAAATCACTGAACAGCTTAGCACCAAAATGCAGGCAAAATGCAAAATCATTTTTTTGTGGTTGTTTCAACCTTCCAGACCTCTCTGGTCTTCTGGTTCTAGAATCGGCAAAACTGCGGAAACACCGAGCTCCTTTAAATCAAAGCTTAAACCCCGTTTATTCAGAGTGCCTTCGATTCATCGCTGTTTTATTCAGAATTTATTTATTTTTTTACTTCTGCTTTTGCAATGTGACATTTTTATCATGTAAATTGCTTTGAACTGCTTTGTTGCTGAAATGTAAACTTGACTTAATCTTCAGGATGCTGACATTTTAAAACTTGGAAATGAATTCTGTCTTTTTCTGACTTTTTCTAGACATTCCTGCATGTCTGTGTAGTCTTCACCAATATACCATAATCACTCAGTGATAGTACCAGGATGTTAAAATTGAGATAATACCATAGCAGTTGACATCCTTCCTGTTTCCTGTGCAAAGTATTAATTATATTTACAAACTACTTGAGTGTCCAAATGTCTTTTATGTGCAACAGATTTGATTCAGCCATTTTATTTCTAACCTTCTGCATCCTGTTTTTTTACACATCAGTCAAGCTTTTCACTTGAATAAGCAATGCATTTAGCACTGCCACCACAAACCACACACAATATAGTAAATATTTTTAATATAATGTGTAATATTCATAGAAACATATAACAAACACAATTTAAACCCATAACTACATCAGGAGTTAGCTTGTGTATTCCTGAATGTGCCTGAGAAAAGAGTTTGGGTGTTTGTAGAGAGCTGATTTGCAGCTTGCTGAGTCCGCTGGCACAACTGCCTGAACTGAGCAGAGATATCCTCGTCTACATGGAGATAAACCAGAGGGTTGAGAGCGCTGTTCAGGCAAACAAGACCGCGACATATGCGTTGAGCGATGTAGACTCCGTTAAACCATTTGTAGCATATTCTCTGTTTGGAAAGAACTCTTGACCAGAGGTTGAAGTTCTTGAGCACATGGTAGGGGATGTAGCAGATGGAGAAGAGAAGAATCAAGATGATTAATAGTTTTAAGCTTCTTTGCTTCAGGACTTTGTCAACATTATCCTTGCAGCAGAGGAGGACGATCACATGTCCGTAGCAGGCCACCGTGATGAGAGACGGGATGCAGAATCCAATGATTGTCCAGATGAGGCTGTACTGCAGGTAGACCTCAACATACTCAGTCATGGTTGTATCAAAACATTTTAAAGTCATGTTTCCTGAGGTTTTGGGGAAGAACATGTCTGGTAGGCTTTGAAGGCTCACTAAAATCCAAACAATGGCTGAGATGATAACCGATTGAGTCACAGTTAGTCTCCCCATCACTTTCATCGGATGGACGATGGCCAGGTAACGGTACACGCTGATACAGGTGAGAAACCCGATGCTGCAGTATAAATTCAGGTTGAAGCAGTACCTTGTCACTTTGCAGAGAGCTTCTCCAAAGATCCATCTTCTCTTGTTAAGGTAGTAAGCGACCAGAAAAGGAAGCATGAGCAGATACAAAATATCTGCAATTCCAAGGTTGAGGATGAAGACATTGACGTTCCCCAGTTTCTTCCAGTTGCGCCACAAAGAGTTAAGTCCGCATACATTCGCTATGAATCCAAAAATGAACACCAAGATGAAGACAGGAGGCAGAAAATTCTCCGTAAAGGCATGGTCGACTTCCGAACAAGATGTGGTATTCATTATTCGTTGGCAGGGCTGAGGAGAGTTCCTCTTCTTGGTGCTGGTGTTCAGCTCTTAGACAAACAGAAATACGCTGCACATGGCCCAGACACTTCCTGTTTTATAACGTTCATGGTGGGGATTTTTTTCAGAAAACCACATTGGTTGAATCATGCATGAGATATGAAAATGTTTAGAAAAGTAAAACAAACTATTAAAAAGGAAGCTAAGCTTCACAGGCAAAATTTGTTTTTCACACATTATGTTGAACATCATATGGAAATTGTCTAAATGCGATGTTAAATATTTCTTTATTTTATGAAATATTAAATCTGTTTGTTTTGTGTGATTTTGTGGTTTGTTTTTAACAATACATCACTTATAGGTTATTTCTTTATTTTTAAGGCAATAAAAACCTCATTTTATTTTTGCAGATTTAGCTCTTATATTGCTTTGAAGACTGAAGATTAATAAGATATAAAGTCAAATGGAAGCTTTAGCATCTGAGGAAACTGTACCAATTGTGAAACAAGGTGGTGGTAGCGTCATACTGAGGGTCTTTTGTGCTTTGGACCTTCAGAGAATTAGAGAAAATCCACAAAAAAATCTACTTTCCTTACTAAAATATTGGTTTGAAAAAATATGCACAACCAGTCCAACATAAAAAGGCCTCAAATGAATCCTTAAATAATTCTGTTTATGCTTATTATGACTAGAAGTGAACTTCTGGTGGCTGGCCCAATTTCCTCATGTTTAAAATCTAAATTAAAAGCTGAACAAACTGTTTTAAAACAGAGTTGACCACATCCTGCTATGCTTTTGAGGCTGCAACAAGAAAAGATTTTATTGCTAATCTCAAGTTAAATTTTCTGTTAAAATGCTCTGCATCTGCAGTACACAGTTCCGACCACTAGATGTCAGAACATGCTGAAAGGTTTGGGCTTTAAACCTCCTTGTCTGAATGCAAATAGACAGCATAAGGTGATTACAGTTATCATTTCAGACACTATTAAACTGTTTTAGCAGGGTTGAAAGTTGACAGCAGGAGCAGCTCTGACAGGCAAAGACAAATTGTTTCATAATCTACGATCCTACTTCCCAGAACCTGTAAAAAGTAGTAAAATATGTTAAAAATACCACAATATTCATTAGGAATTAAATTCAAAACTTGTAAAAACATTAAATTTATTTAGAAAAAAACTCCATGACACGGGATATAAAAATATTCATTTGAAGAAAAGCTTTTGTCTAGAAAATATTTACATTATACACAAAAAATAACAAAGTGCAACATCAAAAAACTGCTATTACGACTTTAAAACTGTACATTTTAGAGGTTGCAGAAAAAATTAAATCAATGCTCAAAGTTATTCTTTAAAGTACACTATAAACAGATAATGTACATGTACTAGAATCTATTTACATGTTAGCTCCAAAAGATGCTGCTCAGCTATTCAAACAAGTATTTAAAATATGTATTACTATTATCTTATAACTTGCAGAAAATTTACTTATAAGTTATTTTTGTCTTATTTTAAGTTGCACTAGAAACTAAACAAGAGTACTTGGCAAGATTTTGTATTTTTGCAGTGCAAAATGTGAATTTTGCAGAATAGCTCCTATTTAAGAGAATGTTTTTGAACTAAAGTTGCTTAAATTGTGAATAAAAATGAGCACATAAATGCTTTAAAAGATGCCAGAGCTTCTTGAAGCTTTCAAGAGAGTGCAGAGTTCATCAATGTGTATAAATCAACATTCGTTCAGGTCAGTCACAGTTTCCCCTGATCATTTTCATGTCTATCTTCATTTACATTGAACCTTGAGATGTTTTTCACCAGTAAGCCTATCAGATCAGTCGTCCGATTCGCCACAGACCAATCAGGGCCTGTGTGCCCAGAGAGCCGGGTTTGTGTAAGGCGCGTAGGGACAGTTGTTGTGACACACGCAGGAGTGGATCATCATGACGGCTTTCTGCAGGAGTCTGCCCGTAGGGCAGCGGAAGGTCACCTGAGAGGTGGAGGTTTGGTGCGGCGTGCAGCATCAAGAGTCGCTGCACTGGCCACAGTACCGCAGCTGGTAGGAGTGAGTGCTGAAGCAGCCATGATGCACGAGTCGGATGGGACCTGGTGACCTGTAGCTGGCTTTGCACCAACCCTGCTGTCCCCTCTGGGAAATCAAAAATATAGTTAAATTAGAAAGATTTTTGCAGATTAAAGCTTCTACAAATTTTGCTGGACGACTAATTGTCCCACAAGTTATTGCGATAAATTATAATATTGTTGTTTTGAGGCCATTTTCAAGTAATATGAAAATTGGCAAAATAATGCAAAAACACATTTTTAAACTTCTAATGAACATTTAACACTGGAACTGGAAGACATTTTAAATATCCAAAATAAATAAAACAACAGAAACAGCAAACAAAATGAATTATGAAGTAGCTGAAAACAATATTTTCCTTCAAAAAAAGGGATAAATCATGTTCTGTCATCCAGCTTTTGGCTTCAATCACTAAGTCTGGATTTACTTCTGGTTTCTTTTGGTGCTGCTTTATGACGCATAACCATTCAGACCATCAACACTTTGAATGTTATTAGTTGTATATCAGTTTTACGATGTAGGAAGTGGCACAAATCAGATTTTTTTAAGAAAGAAAATATCATAACTGGGCCATGAAAAAGTTGGATTTGAGTCACATTTGCTTGCTGTGTGAACAGTTCCTGTTCACCTTTGGAAATACAACATTTGCAAACAATTGCCCAGTTTGGGAATTTAGTAAACATACTAACTCCTTGCTGCATCTATAATTTAGCTAAAAATGGAGAACGATAATGATTATGATAAAGACTGTGTGGTTCAGAGGCAAGCACTGAAACCTTGTGGTGAGTAAAAAACGTTTGTGGTGAGAGAGGAAAAAATGTTTTCTGTTTCGGAGGAGAGAGTTTGCCTACTGCTGCATGGCAAATCCTTACTGCTTTCCATCTCTTCGCATAAGCAGCAGGAGATGTAATTAAACTTTTAGCACTGTCTAATTTTACTTACAGGCAGCAGCTTAAACATAAACAACACTACAGTCTCTGGTAAGCTAATGTAATTATCTGAATGACTGAAAATTGAAGACTGAACATATTTCTATTTCTAGTTGCATATTTATAAACTGCTGCACAGCAAAACATATTTAATTACATAAAAGTTTCTATTTTGCTTATGCAATTCAAAAATACAATAAAAACAAGTTATTTTAGTTTCTGTTCTTTTATTTTTTATTTTTTTAATAATCACACTTCCTAAGGCTAATTGTTCAGAAATATTTGAAACATTTTGTAGAGTTGTCTGAGCTTACCCTGGGTTTCCTTAGCGCAGGCTGAACGGCCCCGCAGGGCCGCACTTTGCACAGTCGGGTCTCCATTTGCAGCTTGCAGGCAGGATTTTGGTTTGAGACCCGAGTGGAGACGCCGGCCCCGCAGCTCTGGGAGCAGGCGCTCCACTGGGTGGCCTGCTCCACGCAGCTGGAGGCTGGCAGGACCAGCTGTTTCAGGACAGGAGCTCCTGGCATCGTTGACCCCGACCTGCCTGGATTCATGGCTGGAAGAGAAACAGAAACAAACAATGAGTTGGAGAAATCTGCAGCATGAAGTTTTTGGTCAGCATGGCACCAAGACAATAAACTTTGGGATAAATAGTAAGATATTAGAATAAGAGCCTTATATAGACTAAAATTTTCTTAAAAATGTCAAGTTGGGATGTTTTCACAGTGGCAACACTATGGGGGGGCAATGGGAGGCCGTGCCCCCCACAGAGAATCATGATCATGCATAAATGTAAAATCCAATAAATAAAAAAATATAGAAATCTATATTTTTAATATCTAAAATATATGTTTATATGGACGGACAGACGAATCATGATCATGTAAAAAAAAAAGAGGCATACAGGACAGACAGACAGACAGATAGATAGATAGATAGATACCCAAGAAAAATACATACACTTATTTTTTGATAAATTAATACTCTTGTATGAATTGTTCTAACACAATACTTTCCCTCTAAGTTTTTTTAAAATGATATTCAAATTTTTTTGACATGTACCTGTACGAACCTCCCTCCACTCCAAGCCACCCAGGAGAAAAGCAGCTGCAGGAAATATTCCAGGATATAAAGTAATGCTTCATAAGAACGCAGCTGTGGATGTTTTTGTGAAAGTAGGAAACTTTGACTGGTGGAGAGACGTTTTTAAATCCAAACCATGTGTCTCATAGCTGGACTCTGGAGTTTCATTTTGGTAAGACTTTGTGATTTAATGCAAAAATGAACTGGTGAAAGTGAAAGTTTAAACATGTATTGTCTGTTTGCCTTCATTCCTTTTTCTAAGTTTAAAGAGCCACATTTTAACAGCTCTGAATGTGTATAATTCTTGTACTGTAAAAAACTACATTCCTTTTTAAAACTCACTCAAAATCATGTTTTTCAAGCACAACAATAACAAAATGTTCCTCCGTTGTTTCCATAATAAAGTGTTGCTCACTGCAGCTGGGAGACTGGCTTCTTTTTCCCAACACCAGCCTCATGCACAAACACTCACTCCCCTTTTTTTAACAGAGTAACGTAATCTTCACGTGTTTAAACCTTCCAGAGCTGCGGTTTTTGTTATGAAACGAGGAAACATGGCGAGTGACATAATGAAATGTTTTGAACCCCCCAAAAAGAGGAAAAATGTGTTTTATATTTGGCCTTTTGGAATTTTCCTTTGGCCGGACACACCCTGGTTTAAAGCGAAAACGCTCCACTAAAAACTTCCAGACATCGACAGAGCTCAGAAAGCGGATTGAACGATTATTTTACACATTTGCTAACTGATCGACAGAAATGAAGCCACACGAACCCAAACACTGGAAACTATGCTGTCAGTTTCCAGAATAAAAGCTTTGTGATTTTAGAAACGGCTATGAAACACAAAACCACAGCCAGCAGACGACTTATGTTAGCTTAAAGTCTGGAAACGGGGGCAGAAAATCCTTCCAGCCGGACGACTAAAGCTCATTAATTAACACATTTCAAGAGTTTAATCTTACTAAGTGTCAAAATCAGTTCTTTGTCAACATAGTCAGCTTTCCTGTTTCTTTCTCCACCTCTTAAAATAATCTAAACAGATGCTAATCATAGCATGAAGCATGTTTTGTCAAGTTGAAACCCGGAGCCTTAATGTATTTTATTATGTGATGGACCAAAATAAAATCCTGCATAATTGTGAAAGTATAAAGTGTGGCTTGGATTTGTATTCACAGTCTGAGTTTTTTTACAATTACAGTTTTATCGCTACCAGGTTTACACCCAATCCCACGTCATAATCCTGCTACTGCCATGTTTTATCATGGAGAGTGTGTTTTATGGAAGTGTTTTCTCAGTTAGATGGATGACTGTGCACTCTTTCCATTTTCAGAAGGAGGTTTGAAAATCACAACATGAAAGTTTTAAACATTAAAAACAGGACTGGATGCTGCTTCCTGCTGCCTTTTCAAACAACTTTTTGTTTTGCTTCACAGATCGTTTTGTTGGATTGTTTCTGCTTTTAGTCATGATCTATTTAGTAATGTTAGAAAAAAAAAGATAAAAAGAAAGAGAGAATGATGTCAAAAATTACCAAATGAAAAAAAGAATGACATAAAAAAGGTAAAAAAAAAAGAGAAAAAGAAAGAATGAAAGGAGAATTTAATGACTTAAGGAAAGGAAAAAGACAAAGAAAGAATGGCAAAGAACGAAAGAAAGAAGGAAACTAGTTCAGACAAAAAGAAAGGAAAAAAGAAGAAAAAGAAAGATACAGAAGGAGAAAAAGGAAACCTTTCTACATCTTCGTTCCTCTTTCTTCATTAATTCTTTTTATAACAAACCTCTGACTCCTTTTTACTAATGAACTAACTGGATTTTATTTACTGAGATATCAGAGTAAATGGAGCAGAACTTATTTTCTTTCATTTTCTCATCTCTTGACATTTAAACGCCCCTTTGTGTCGGTCAAACACTTAAAAATCCCAAAAACCTCAGTTTTTCTTTGAATAAGAGGAATTTGAATAATCCTGCAACCTCTTTCAATTTCCAGAAAGGTTTGTTTTCGGTTTATTATAAATGTTCTTCTGGATTTGATCCAATGTGTGTTCATCCATCCCATCCAGGTGTCTCTTACCTGTAATGGCGTCGTGAATCACGGTGTTTTCCAGGTTTTCACACACCCATTGCCTGCAGCACTTCCCCGGTAAACGGACGAACTGCGGGCTGGGACAGTCCGGAGTGGGCAGACGGCCCGTCAGCGGACAGGCCGACACGCAGCTCACCCCTCCACCTCGGCAGTGGCAGTAAGAGTCACAGGACGGCTGGAACGACTGGCCGTTGAGGTACGTGATGCCGTTCACCTCGCAGCTCAGATCCTCGTCACCTGCAGAAAAACCATCAGGAAAGGGGACCTATTATCAAAATTCACATTTAGCATGATTTTGTACTTACATTTGGGTCTCAACTGCCAAGGTGCTTAAAAAAAACACCCAGCCATTTTTTGGCACTAAGTTAATGAGCTGTTCCAAAAACAGCTACCTGTTTATGTGATCTACAATGGCTGCTGGAAAAAGCTGCTTTTGTTGTCTACTTACCATCCAGAAACCACTTGCTGCATTTTTGTTGTGCAGAAGGCTCCACTTCTACTTTTCAAAGATGTACGATTTGCGTTTTTACAGCCATGCGTATCAACATCTGATGAAATTACGTGTTGCATGGCTTGTTTGATTTGCTTTAAACCAGTAAATGGAAACATGCCTAATTTGCATATTGTTTTTTGCGACATCTTAAAAAAATTGCTCAAAATTTGCATCACAATTGCCTGGAAATATGACCAGCAATAATCGGACGGCTGATGCTTATGAAAAACAAGGCCCTTTATCTTTCACCAGTAGCTGCATTTACTATAAAGTTGAGCAAATTGTATCACAAAAATACATTTGCTTAATGGAAACACAACAGTTTTGGAAAACAAAGACAAGAAAAGAAAACAAACAAGCAAAAAAAAGCAAAACATTGTGGGTTTTGCACTAGAATGATGTGCAATATTAGTTAACTTTTGCAAAACTGCAATAGAAAATTTTTTTTTATTGGAATCAACAACCTGATGTTACTGGCAGGAAGTGATAGGAGGATGATGGCCTAGCATATTTTTAATGACTTATCTAGTGAACACACATTTCAATGTGTGATTTTAATTGTGTTTTTAATTGAAATACCGCAATTGCGAAATTGTGTTTTTTGACATTAGCAGAATAACAGCAACGTTTTGTTAATGGAAACGCAGCCAGTGCAATCCATTACCCTCAAAGGACAGCCATTAAACAAAAAGTGCCAACAGGAGCCATAGAAATAGAAATCAAAACATTTAGTCTTCCTGGAATATCACTGCCAGGCCTCACTTGTTTCCTCCCTGCTGCACAGACTCTAAACATTCACTGTCTGTGTTGCTCACTCATGCAGATTTGGTCTGTCATTCCTCCCAAGTGTGTCTTTCGCTCACCGACACACTCTCCAGGGTCTCCAGGGAAGCTGGCGCTGAAGTCACACTGCAGTCCTTTCTGCCTGTCGCAGGGCAGCATCTCTGAGCACGACTCGCCTTGCTGCCGAGCGCAGACCCGGCAGCACCTGCAGCCGTCCGGCACCAGAGGGACGCCAGCAGCGCACTGAGGGACAGAAGCAGGGCAAAGGCAGGGCCTGTTGCACAGCTGGCACAGAACCTGAAAGGAAACCACGAGAAATGGTGAGGAGGTCTGAGAATGAAACATGCAAAAGATGAAAACAGACAGAAAGCTGCTCCAAAGAAAAAAAATATAGAAATATTCAGGGGCTGCATCACAGCTGGAGCAAACATTTAAGGGTTCTACGATGTTGTATTAAAGCAATTTTGTGTGAAGATAAAAATGGAGTAAATTTTCGCCACAAAAAACCCTAACCCAAAATTTTTGATTAAAATCTAAACTTTTTATTTTATTTTTTTTTAGAAAAACAAGGACATTTCTGAACTGTATAGTGGAATATTTGCGAGAATAAAAGTCAGAAATTTTTAGATTAATCTTAGAAATATTCTAGAAAGCAGAAGGAAATTTCTGACCCCAGCAGTAGGAAATGTGCATAAAAAAAAACGGATATTTTGAGATAAAATAAAAAATAAAAAATTCAACTTTTGAAACTTAGAAAATTTCCAAAAATGTAGTTTCTTGCAAATTTTTGATTTTTCGAGTTAAGAAAGTTTTTCTTTTTCTACAACAAATTCTCAGGTTAATCTCAAATTTTCTGAATCTTTTGTTGTAAATTTACTCTTCTTTTTTTCTAAAGTTCTTAATGTACCATTTCATGCTGCAGTTCAATAAATCCTGGAAAAAAGATCAAGATCCAAGATCTTACAAACAAAAAGTAAAGGTAAATACAGTTTTACAACCAAAAGTAATACATAAACTCAAATTACATAATGGGCATTTCAGGTGTATGTTGTTTTTCTGTTATTTCTTTAGCTTTTGGTCCATTTCAACTAAAGTCTGACCTGAAAAGTCAGAGGTTTCTCAACAGTCTTGGTCCCAAAATCCAATATAGCTACTCTGCTTTTATGAAACATAATTATTCCTGTAGCAAAGTAATATTTTACATCCTTTTCATGTTAAAAAATACATTGATTTCAGTTTTTTAATAAGAATTAGTCTGATTTCTGGCTTTGATTAACTAACTGTGTGTGGAAGAAGTTAACTTTGACTCTCCAGGAGATTTTTCTGTCACATTTCCACTTGTTTAAAACTTTTAAAATATTATTCTGAGTGTATGTGGCACATTTATTTGCACAGAGTTATGAAGATCAATATATATTTGTTTTAAAGTAAGAGCATATTCTGATGTTTTTCCATTCTGGAGAGTATTAAAAAAATTATCAGATTTTTATCCCAATCATTGATTAAAAGTCCCAAAACATTCCGATCAACAATTTAATCTGAACAAATATTTTTTTCCATTTGATTTTTTATCTACATGATAAATTCACTCAAATCAAGTCTACATGTTTCTATTTTTGAAATCTTTACTAAGATTTGTGGATAATGTCATCTAACAGCTGATGAAAAAATAATGGGGACATTTTTAATACTGGAAGTCAAAGATTAAAGTTCATTGAAAAATATTTTTATTTTCATATCACAAAATAGGAATTGATACCAGGCTGCATGTTTAGTAGGCAGATTTTTGTGCTTTTTATTTACCTCATATTAAACTAAAAGCATTTACAATGTTTCCATGCTAATGATCTGCTAAAAGTTTAAGTTTAAAGTTGGGGTTTTGTTGATTTTATTTGAATGATAAAAATCATCAGCAGATATATAAATTCTAAATTAATTTTTTATAATATTTAGACTCAATTTGAGTGAAATACTGACTGGACTCTTAAAATAAACATCAATCAAAGTAATAAATGAATCAAATCGCCACCTCAGTTATTTTCCTGCATTTTCAGGTTTATAATTTAAAAGAAAAATCACAAAAATGTGACCTTATTGTTTTCATTTGGACCCTTTTCCCACTTCCTGACAGTTGATTTTAAGTTATAAGTGGATGAGTGTGAGCAGGCCTCACCTGTGTGACCACACAGAGCAGCGCAGCCAGAGTAATCACACAGCGATCCAGTCGGTCCATTGTGATCCTGGTGCCGCTCGGTGTTTCCCCCTGTGTGATGGATGGGAGCCGTTCGCTAAGAGCTCGTTCTCATGCCTGCTGACATTTATAAAGTCTGGCCTCTGATGTCACTGCTGTGTAAACTGGTCCGGCACCAGAAATGTTTCACATTCCTCCTCCCTGCTGCCCATTTCCACCTCCACACACACACACACACACACCCCCACACACACACACTCGCAGACACACCTCCACCCTGAGTTTTTTCCTTTCCTCATGCGTTTGGAGATTTCAGAGCTTCACTGGAGGAAAAAATACACCAGCTAACTGGTCTCTTAAGTAATAACCAGGCTTTTATGGCGACAGAAGTGATTCAAGTTGAATCTATGTTCCAGATGTTTTCACAAGAAGCCGACGTGTCATTTTTGATAAGCGACAGATGTGTGGAACCATTAAAGGGGCAAGATTATGTGTTTTCCAGACACATTGTGTCATTTTATAGCATAATCAAGTAACTAAATTCAGTTGTTGTAAAAATATATATTGCTGTCTGAGACAAAATGCTATTTACAGATAAGAGACCGCTTAAAATTATTTCTAATTTTACTTTTTATAGGTATATGTTTGAGTAAAATTAACATTGTTCTTTTATTCTATGAACTACTGACAACATGTCTCCGAACTTCCAATCAGAAATTTAGTATTTATTTACAGAAAAAGAAAAATGGTCAAAATAACGAAAAGATGCTTTCAGAGCACAAATAATGCAAAGAAAACAAGTTCATATTCATTTAGAAACAACAATACTAATATTTTAACTCAGAAATCATATTTGGTGGAATACCCAAATATGGGATTATTCCAATGGGGTTCAGTGCAGCGGTCTCAATTTACCCAGAACTGTGTATCAAATGCAACTTAAAATAAATTTGACTTTGTGATTTAACGTCTTTAAATTGGACCTCTGTCTCTTTAAAACCTCTGCCTTCAGGAAGTTATTATATCCTCTGTCAACCCTTTAACAAACTACTAAACATAGTATTTACTGGAAAAAATAAGAAATGCTAAAACAGACACATAGATAAAGGCAGTTTAGGCCATAAATGCTCCCAACTGCTTAATTGTGCAACTCTAAATAAAAATCTGAACTAATTTAAAGTTTTGGGTGTAGAGTTGTTATAAAAAAGAAAAAGGTCTAAATGTTGTGTTTCATGTTGTGTCTTTTTACCTATTTAAGCTCCATTGCTTAATTTGTATCCAGCCACAGGATGTCTAGACGAACGGCAGAAAGAATGCAGCTTCTAAATCGATCCATCCATTATGAGGCAGGATTTCAAAGTAACACTAGATTCCTGAATGTCAGGATCAGCCATGTTTCCCAGCGTTGGGCGTTGCTGGAAACCAATCCAGCGAGTTATAAATAGACACAGACAGACAGTGAGATAGATGAACGTGTTAGCGTAGCAGCAGGATGGACTCCAGGTGGCCGGGAAGCTGGGATGTACTGTAAAAACTCAAATTCAGCTTTCACATTCCTGGACTCGGCCGCATGTTTTCTGTCCACTCTGTGAATGACTGAGGCTGGAAGGATTGCATTGTAATGGATAAACGCTGTTAAACAGTTTATTCTAAAGAACTGAGAGAAAAATGAGACGTTTTCTTTAGTAAATTAGTAATGATCCCGTTCTTTAAAATAAAAAACCAGCAACGAGTCAAATGGAAATTAGATCTACTGGTTCTAATCGAGACAGGAGAACAAGATAACACAAAAACAGACGGGGTCATTTCTACGACAGCATATACTGATAAAAAAAAAGTTAAAATATTACGAGAATAAAGTCATAATTATGAGAATAACGTCAAAAGTTTGAGAACAAAGTCATAAAATACTACAAGAATAACTTGTATGAGAATAAATGTATTCAATTGTAAGAATAAAGTCATCATAATAAGAATAAAGTCAATATTTTGAGAACAAATTCATAATATTGTGAAAAGAAAGTCGGGAATAAAGTCAGAATAATAATAGAATAACATCATATTATTAAAAGAGTCATAATAATGAAAATAAAGTCAATATTTTAAGAATAAAGTTGTGTTATTACCAGAATAAAGTAATATTATAACTCTACTGACATAATACTATGACTATTCTCACATTATTTCAACTTAATTGTCATAAAACTATGACCTAATTCTTGTAGCATTATGACTTTATTTCCGTCATTTTATTTTTCAAGTTTTCTTTGTGTGGCCCATTTGATTGACCTTATTAAATAAGGATGCTAATCATGGACATCGTCTGATTCTGAGTTGGTGTAAACATTATTTGAACCTATAAAAGAAGGTGTTCTGAATTCCTTGCTGATTTATAAATGGAAAAACATAAGAAATTGTTTGAAATCCAGGTGCTGAAAGCAGAACTAACCCTTCAAAATTCATGAGCCCAAATGTCTAACACATGTTTGGACACAAATCTGTCTGAAAACACCAACATGCTGAACTTAAACATGTTGGAGGACATTGTGTTGCTTCACAGTGAAATCAGACACTAACCAGGATTTCAACAAGGATGAAAATATAATGTAACGTTTGACAATTTCAAGGGTTAGAGGCCAATTTGTTCATTTGACGGCTGAAACTGAATCCAAACAGCTCCAGACTGAAGTGTCAACCCAAGACCTCAACAGATTCCCATCAAATTTTCTTTAATTTACCGTCTTAGCAGGACGCATCCTGCCAAATACCAGTCAGGTTTGGTCCAGTAGTTTTTTTGCTCATCTGGAGCAATTTTTAGCAGATTGAGGACTATTCTTTACAGCTGCAGTATGACACTTTTATAATTAATTCTTTTTTTTAATATTTGTTAAAACTGACACCATGCCGGGACAGTTTGTTATCAGACAAGCAATCTGTGAAAAAAATCGATCTCCTCCATTTCCTCCCTAAGCTATTATTGCTGACTGAAGAAATGCACAACTCCAGACCAAAAGCAACCATTCATAGTCCGGAGGCGGGTCTTAGCGTTGTCAATCACTCTTGTGTATGCGCAAATAGATGTGCTAACAATGGAGAAGAAAACCGTTTATCTCCCATCACACTGAATGTGATTTGAGTGTCTTGTTAACATACAAAGTCTGTGTGGACAGGCGTTGAGGGCGTGTTGAGGGCATGTTGCAGCATGTTTCGTGAATCTAGCGCTGCACGGTTGAAGCATTTTGAGCATTCGACTTGTGACAACCAATCAGAGAGACTCCGCCATATGACATGGTGGCCTGTAGTTGGGGTCCTGCCAGCAGATGCAGGTACCGATGCGTGTTAGCAGGTCATTAAACTGGGCTCAGGTGAGACGAAAGCGCCGCTGATCGCGACCCTCGTCAGTGCCCAGCTAGCTTGTAAAAACACCTCCAAATTATCTGGTACATTCAAACATGCATCCGACAGCCACATTCTGTTGATTCCAGTAAATAAAACCTAGGGACTCAATATTTCATCCGCCATTGTTCAAAGTAACCGGGAGAAGAAAAAAAGTTAAAAGGTTCCAACACATGATGGCCGTTACCAGCTGAAACTGAACACAAAATGTTCAGCAAAGTCATCTGAGCCTCCATTATGATTGCAGAAGCTTTCACTACATAATGTCGTCCACCATTGTACAAAGAGACCGGCAACGGAAAACAACGGCTTGTCCCTATATGTGTTTAGAGCGATTTTGATGCATTTGACATGAGAAACGCGTTTGATGTGAACACAGCATAAGCCCCGCCTCCTGGCTCTGATTGGTTGTTTCGAGTTAGCACCGGGAGCGCTAGGAGAAACCAGAGTAGATTGATCTTTCGACAGATTATCTGCCTCATAACATACTGTCACAGCATTGTGCCAGTTTCAGATAGTATGTAAAAAAATATTTTTTATAAAAGTTGAATACTTCAGCTTTAATACAGAAATATCATATCTGGAGCCCATTTGAAGCAGATGGAGGCTTTTTATGTTTAATGAGTGTCAACTCTTCTAAAAATGCCAAATGTCAGTGGTAACAAACCAATTATCTTTTAATAACCAGGCTTTGCTTTCTGTTTAGTTTTATAGTAAATAGGACCACTTCTGTCTGCTGACCTTTACTCAGAAATCTGCTTTTATTTTTATTAAACTTGGGTAAATATAGCAAGAAAGAGTGATTTAAATCCTTCTCTTGAAAATGGATTAAATGTTTTTCTTTCTTTTAGTTGAGCCCAAAAGAATCAGCTAAACGGATAATAATGTGCAAAACCCTTTTAAAGTTTTAAAACTACAATAAAAATGTCCTTTTCCATAAGAAAACAGACCTATTTATTGATTTAATTAGAATACTGGGTAATGTATTGTTGCTTTTGAAAAATATAAAATAAAATAAATAGTTTTTTGCCAGTTTAAGCTGCAGTGTGAATCTTTTTTTATTTTTAGAAAAAATCCCATTAAATTCTCCTTCCATTGTATGGAAACCAGGGAATATATTCCACTCTCTGTCTATAGGCAATAAAAAGACATGGCTTCAGCATCATTAGTTACATAAAAATATGAGAAAAGTAAACAAAGAAAACAAAAATTGAACAATGGAACAAAAACAATCTGTAAGTTTCCCTGAAATGCTGGTGGCTGCTGTGAGTCAAATTACAGGAAAAACTGTGAAGATGCAGAAATAACACAAGAATAATTTAACTAACAGCAAAAGGCCTTTTATAAAACCAGCAATGTTGACATTTCTTCATCTCCCGTCTGCAACCTTACGCTGCTCCGTTTGTGGAAAACAAGCCCAGTTCACTTTGTTCTTAGTCTGAAAATGTGTTTTTGTCTGCAGACCATTTCTGACCTCGACAAACCCAGACAAAGTTTGACTGTTCCACTGTGCGGCTCTGACCGGAGCCAGGAGTGATTCAGAATTAGCAGTGGCTACAATCCAAATCTTCTTCCAGGACAATATTTGACACAGGCTGAATAAAATGCAGAGCGGCTCCCGATGCACGTGCTGCTGGTTGCTGTCTGAGGAGTTTAGCTCCACGTGTTGCTGAAAGTTTCCCGTCACAAAAACGTAATCCTTCCCTGCTGGATGAATCAGGTAGAAAAATAAATAATGTGAGATGTTTCCTTATGATGTTCATGGTCATGCTGGCTTATGCTTCCAGTAAAGTAGAGGGATGATCCATCATTTTCTGGTCGTTACTGATCAGTTCCGTCTGAAAACAGGTTTGGAGGAAATTGAATTCTCATTTTCATCCAAGTTATTAGAGTATAAATCTGAATATAGACCTAATATAGTTGCTCAAAACAACCACACTGTCTTAAAAAATAAAAGCAGCTAAATGCCAAAAAAACCCAAAAAAAACAAAAAAACACCCAGCTAGTTTTTGGCAAGAAGTTCATCTTTTTTTTTACTTAAAAATAACTCTTCCAGTTACCTAGAAGAGTTATTTTAGCGGAAGTCTGCTCGTTACCTAGCAACCCCAGCGGAACTCTGCCAGTTACCTATGCAACCCCAGTAGAAGTCTGCTTGTTACCTAGCAACCCCAGCGGAACTCTGCCAGTTACCTATAGCAACCCCAGCAGAAGTCTGCTTGTTACCTAGCAGCCCCAGCAAATCTTTGCCCGTTACCTAGCAACCCCAGCAGAAGTCTGCTCATTACCTAGCAACCCCAGCGAAATTTTGCCCGTTACCTAGCAACCCCAGGCAAGTTCCAGCAAATTTGATCAGCTTGTTTTACTTTTGGATTAGCCACTTCAGCTTTTCAAAGATGAACGGTTGTATAATTGCTCATCTGTTTGCAGCCATTTTCATGTGAAAGTGCAAAAGTTGACTTGGGGGCGTGGCCAGCAGCAGTTTATTTGGATTTAAAGTGACAAGATGCACTAAAACAGCTCATTCTGAAAAGAGCTCAGAATAGGCAGAAGTGAGCAGGCTTAAAAATTCATCATATAAGAATGATTTTCTGCATGGTTATGATTTTAAATCTCACAATTATGACTTTCTATCTCATAATTATGACTGTGAATATCATAGTTATAAAAATATTGACTTTGTATGTCATAATTATGTCTTTCAGTTTCATAATTACAGCTTTAAAGCTCATAATTATGACTTTCTATCTCATAATTATGACTTTAAAGGACCAATTGTCATGATTTGCGGTATGTAGTATGTAGATGCGGTGGACTTAGGTCGTAGTGAATAATGGTCTTTTAATAATAAAGGTACTGAAAATCCCATAATCCAGACAGTATAGGTGAGCAAAAGGCTAGGAGCTCAATCCCTGGTAGCAACTGGTATTTGGCAAAGACTCTGACACGACATTAGAAGAGGGACCTGACAAGAAAACACAGACACAGGTGGGATTAAATACACAAGGGAGTAATCAAGGAAACAGGACTCCGCTGGGATCAATCAGAACAACACGGAGACTCAACTGAACACAGAAACCTACATAAACACACAGAAAAACCAAATCCTCACAAGAGATTTTATCTCACAATTATGACTTTATATCCCATAAATCACTTTTTGTCTCATAATTAAGACTAAATCTCATAATTATGACTTTCTATCACATAATTATAACTTTAAATCTCAAAATTATAACTTAATCAAAATTATGACGTTATATCCCGTAATTATGGATAAATTTTATAATTATGCCTTTGTATTTCATAATTATGGCTCTGAAGCCCAAAATGATTACTTTTATCTCATAATTATGACTTTGAAAGTCAAAATTTTGACTTTCTGTTGGGCTTAATTTTTTTCTTTCATGGCAGAAATGGGCTTCCATATATAAGAGATCAAAACATGGCCAAAATCTAGAAGTGAGCCCTGATCTAAAGCAGCCTCGCCTTTCAGCCAGAGACTAAATACAGCAATCACAGAAATGCCACAAGCTGAAAGTCTAAAAACGTTCTGGCGCAGACATGACAAACCACAAAGTGGAAACTGTAACAGCAAGGAATTTGGAGATTTGATTCGGAACGATAACATGACTAATGTGTCGAGATGCGGTCCAGATGTGAGCTGCCGGTGGGAAACACACACACACACACACACCCCCACACACCCCCACACACACAGACCTAACATGGAGGCTTCCAAATGGGATTTTTCATACAGCTGCCAAAATGTTTTCCATAAAAATTACACCTGGATTCCAGTCATTCCTGCCCGACGTGTGAAAGTCCCACGGTGTTGCCAGGGAAACACCCGGAGTGGACGATACGGACACCATCCTGTCCAAAGGTTGCCTCTTGACCTTCACAGGTGAAAGCTCGCTTCCTGTGTCAACAGATCCCATTCACTCCTACTGACAGCTGCAGAGATGAACACATTGGTGAAGGTGGAGAGACAAATGTCTAAATAAGATCATCTGCAGAAATAACTGACACAGACGTGTCCAAACTTTTTGTCGCAGGTCAAAATCTCCCAAAATCAAGCAAATAAAGTAGCCCAATTTTTATTTTAAGTTTTTTGAAATAGATATTTCAAAAAAGTGCAAAACTTGAAAGGGACTTTAACAGTGTATTAGGGCTATTTTAGATAGGGAAAAAAATTCAGAGTAAATTTCCACCAAAAAATTCAGAAACTTCGTATCCATCTTCACTTTACCTAGACGACAGTCTAAGACTCAGAGGCTGTTCACACTGCAGCCTGAAGCGACCCAATTCCGATTTTTTGTCAAATCGGATTTTTTTTTGGTGCGATCCTTCACACTTGCAAATATATGCGACCTGTATGTGTTCTCCAGTGTGAACTGCAAACCCCCTGAAAGTGTCCCGCTTGTGCAGTAGGGGGTGCAATAACGACACGTAGGGAGCGTGCTCAGTGTTTTGATAACCGCCACAAAAAAAGAAGATGCTCAGTGTTTGCGGATGTAAACGGATGCTAACGTTGGAGCATAGCTTATGATTTTAAAGTTGTTGTCCAACCAGAGCAGCACATTAACAACTTAATCCTTATCATACTCCGCTATGGTTGTAATTTTTCTTCCTGCTTGGGCGTGTCAGGAAGCAGAATAGTGATGTTTGTCGAGTATCAATGACGTTCCAGTCGACCTGGATGTTAGGTCACGTTTGAATTGGATACATATCAGACACCCAAGTGGCCTGGGTCGCACTCAAAAAAAACCTGACCTGTGTTGGTCAGTCTGTCATGAAAAGATCAGATAAAGGTCGCATTACGCAAAAAGAATCTGAATTGGGTCACTTCAGGATGCAGTGTGAATGCAGCTTCCTCAGCTTCTTCAATTTATGGGAATTAGTTCTGCAGCATTAACGCTTCTTTACTCACTGCTGGCCTGGGCTGAACTCATAAAACTAACTCAGATATTTTGGTGTCTCTCTGGGCTTCATCCTGGCCTCGCAGGTTTCTGAAGTGTTTGTGGAGAGCTTATTGAAGCGGCAGAGAGTGAAAATATCCTGAGTTTGTTGACAGACCTAAACCAACAGCGAATCCATTTCTAGCTCCACTTACTAAAAATAAAACCAAACAAATAAACAAGACACAACCGGTCAATTCAAGAGCAAAACTCCGTCTGTGCAGAGTAAACAGTGAGAGCTTTTTCAGCCTCTACAGGTGCCAACTTCACTTACAGGAGAGACAAAATCCACAGACACCACAGAGATCTGAGGCAAAGGAAGGTCACTTTAATCACAAACACGGCTCAAAATAAAAAACATTCAGGAACAAATGAAGGAGAAGCCTGCAAAATACAGCTTCAGTAAATTATTCTTCAGATTTCGTCCCACATGCATCACCGGCATATTCAAAAAATCTTCCAGCAACAACAAAAACAGTGATTTGATTTTACAGAAAATTGAGTTTGAATGAGTGCAGATGTGAGATAAACAGTGTGAGGAACGCCAGAGAACTGAACTGAATTACGGGCGGAAAAACGCTGCAGCCGCTGAATGCGTGGGAAAGTCGGAAAGAGGTTTTGCTTTCAGTTTTTGTGAGACAGAATGAAAGATATTATCCATCCACAAAGCTTGGAGAGCGACTTTTGTCTGTTTCAGAGTTCTGAGAGAAAAAAGAGAAAAAGAAACATTTATCTTGTTTAACTAAGAGGAGGTTCACATTGGGAGCTGTAATCAAACTATTTTCTATCCGGTTTTATGAATAAAATTGTATTATTTTCTTTAAGAATACTCACTTTTGTTAAAAAAAAGAAATTTAGTTTTAGATAGGGCGCCTGCGGGTGGTAAATTTTAATATAACATGAAAGTTTTAATATGTTTCAGTTTTAGGGTTCAAGACGTTTTTGTTCCTGGTTTAATGTGTTTAAAGCCTCACATGTTGTTTACTTTCTAAAACTACAAATTCCTAGTGGAC
This sequence comes from Brachyrhaphis terrabensis, assembly GCA_903067065.1. NCBI lineage: Eukaryota > Metazoa > Chordata > Actinopteri > Cyprinodontiformes > Poeciliidae > Brachyrhaphis > Brachyrhaphis terrabensis. Next base: position 38,714 of record CAEGAG010215815.1, read on the forward strand.
ATTGGACAATATTATCTATAGAACTTAAGCAGAACTTAAGCAGGATTTTACATTTATTTTGACTTCTATTTCACTTAAACCAAATATATCTCATGTATTATCACACCAATATTTTTTATTGTTTTATTATTTAAGTCTCTGGTTATCTCGTTGCTTGCAAACCTTTTCCGACCGTACTTTTTCCTTCCACTCAACTTTCCATTAGTGTGATAGAAGACAACATTCCTCCTTCCTCGCTGTTAAAATTGCTTTCTGCATTTAGAAATTCATTTTAGCTATTGATCTAACTTACATTACTATTTCTTCCATCCATCCATCCATCCATCCATCCATCCATCCATCCATTCATCCATCCATCCATCCATTTTCTAACACCCTTGTCCCTAATGGGGTCGGGAGGGCTGCTGGTGCCCATCTCCAGCGAGAGGCGGGGTCACCCTGGACAGGTCGCCAGTCTGTCGCAGGGCAACACAGAGACAGACAGGACAAACAACCAT